>JAMKCH010031680.1:0-16551 GCA_023653785.1 Ophioderma brevispina | reverse complement strand
ACCCCCAGTTGATGTGTCATTTTCAATTGGAAGTGCGCGTCCCATACACTTAAGTCAACACATACCCTGTTCGTCACATTTGGAACTCTGAGTAGGCGAGTTTTGGCCCGCAATTCTTTTGACCAAGTATAAGGGTGATTCTTCGCTAATTGTCCTACTTTCTTGTCGCCTAATACTCAAAGATCTATAAATGTAAAATAAATTGATTTGTGAGATTTATTTTTGTGTATTTTATATAAATAATATAATCCAATAAAAATCAAGGAATCGGGCAGTGAGAACTACCGCTTATAGTGTGCACTCATATCTCTTTTAAAGTTGTGGACCCCTGGAAAACCAATGGTTCGATGTACCCGCGTGCAAATTCCATTGTTGCAAAATTGGTTCTGATACGTTTTCTTTCTGAAAAAAGGTTCTTCGATCTCAGTGAATAATAGTTAACATATATACACTCCAAAAATATGCCATACATTAAAGATATAATACTGGCAGTCCATTATAACTCAGCTATTGTATTACAACCTTCTTGCACTCACCAGCAAGATCAGGGCTAACAACAGTATCTGCCATGACAAATCCCGTCAGGCTAAAACCACAAGGGTAAATAAAATCAATGATGATCCCTCTCTGTCCCTATAGTTATGCAATTCAATCAACAGCAATCTTGAAATTTTCCCCAAGGTAATATCAAGTAATCAGCCAATACTAGGAAGTTCCGAGAAACCTCCTTGTGAAAAGACCACTCACCTAGATGTTGCTTAGATTGGGCCGAGCAAATCTGCTTACCCTTCGATCAATAACGGAGCAAAACCAATCTCGGCGTACTATATATGTAAACCGTCAAAAAGGGATACACTTGAACTAGATTTCAGCGCTTCAAAATGTTATTGATGTCGGAAATGTTTGTTGCATCTCATGAGCCACTATGTACCAGTCTGTGCAGCTGCACACAGTTGTAGCGACAGCGAGACCTTATACAGCGTAATATCCTGAAATAAGTTGTGATCAAAAGTTGTCTCATAGTACTTAGCTATTGGAAAATGCGGATTTTTTTTTGCGCGCCTGCTGATAGACACAAAGCTGGTATTCTTCAAAGGGAGTCAACTTTAGACCTGGGTTTTAAACCATAGTTAGTCCCTTTACGGATGGAAACTTTTATCTTTTACATCCTCCAGAGAGTGTATATTGAGTCAATCCACAAGCCCAGGTTTTTTTTTTCTGGGGAAAGTTCACATCATAGGTCATGTGATCCCACAAAAATCCTATACTTACTCATTTGGGAAGAGCATGGTGCTTGTATCAGAGGGGCAAATGTAAATTCCTTAGTTTATGCACAGAGGTAGCGTAATATAGGGTTCACTTCTCCTTTATAATCCTTTGAAACCGACGTGTTGCTCAGTAGTTAAGCCTTCCCCTCACAGTCGGGCGCCTCACAGAGGTCGCATGTTCGCCCCGCCCGGGTCATACCAAAGACTATAGAAATACATCGGTTCTCGGACTGCTTGTGTCGCCTTCCGTCTCGGTTTTGTGATGAATAGGCCTCCCACCTGATCTTTGGACCTTGATTATTTGACCTTTGACCTCATAAACAAATAGGGTTTGCATGTAAACTCCCATAAACCAAGTTTGGTTCCAATTGAACTCACCTTTTCAATGAGGTCAATTTTACATTTTCAGCCTATCTACAACTTGACCTCATGACCTTTGACCTTGTAATTGACCTTTGACCTCATCAACAATGGGGGATGTCCATGTTGCCCCTGTGCCCCAAGTTGGTTCAACCATTGAAGTTGTGATATTTACAAGCAAAGTTAACCCTTTTTCACAACAACGGACATCAACAAACAACAACACCACAGTGACAAAGTGATCCCTATGTGTCCTTCCTGCCTTAAGGCAGGAAACACAACCCTGACTTTCACGCCTCATTTTAGCCTACAATTGTTCGTACTTAGGGAATTTTGGCATGATCATGAAATGTCTGATTTCTGACCTTTGGAATTTTTTATCTGTAATTACTGGCATATGTTAAGTACATAAGTATGGGCACATTGCAATGTATATGGGAATTGACTTCAAACGCCCCTCTGACAGACCTGAGTGCTGAAATGGGTGAGCAATTTTCTCACCTTTAAATTTAACTTTCAAGTATGTTGAAAGAAAAAAATCCACTCGTGAAAGATTAAAGCCTGGTTTAAAACCTGGGTCTAAATGTAACACTCCCTCATGGAATGAGAACGCCTTTTCTGTTGAGCTGTAATGCCCTGTGATGTCCAAGGGTCCAGTGTAAGCAAATTTACTAATTTGTGATAACCCTTTTTTTTGCATGATATGTTTACTGACACCAAACTCATGCAACAATTTAGCTTTTATGCAGACTGTACTAACATGTTTGTGATTGGTTATAATATATAAATATCTTTATCACCTACTCTGGTATCATGTACGTTATTCTGTTAATGAATAAAACATGATATGGAGTACGTGCGAAGGTAAAATGTAATTGCCAACTCATTTTACTTGGGGGGGGGGTGAACGACTTGTATTCAAAGGTGGAGGGGAGCGGGGGTATGGTGGCCCCCTTTTTCATACTTCGTTAATTATTTCATTAATTAATAGCAGTGGAATACTATCTTTCATATCTATAGCTAGGTTTATTAGTAGTCTACAAATATCCATAAAAAAGTTGCATTAATGCTCAATTTGCCATTTAATTAGCAAATATAACGATGTCACAGGGCACAATAGCCCCGATAATCGGCTACATGTGGCCCCTACCAATATATATGTTTTTAAAGTACAAATTTTACTTACTTTTACTTCTATTGTCAGTAATCTTTTCAGAACAGTCAACAATTCATTGTAGTATATTTTATGATACTTTTGTTTTTTTGGGCTCATATTTGCTCCATCTTGAGTTACGAGTTGTGTTATGTTGCATAAACCAAACAAATTTTGGTCTGCCATCCAAAAATGGAGTCTGAATCTTGCCAAGTCTTTACAAAATCTGCCACAAGATCCAGTATTTCGCTATGAAAACCTAGGCCCAAGTTTGCTAAAACTTTAGGCACCTAGCCATGTCATCCTCTAGCTTTTGTAACGCAGTAGGATGGCACCACCACGAGCTTCCTCAGAAGTCACTCCTTGAATGCGCTTCTGAAGAGCCAAACTCTTTAACCCCAAAATTCTTTCAAGCTTTTTTTAGCCCTATTTCTTCCCTTTTGACTGCTTGGACAGGAGTTTCACATGTCTTCTGCTGTATAGCTGAGATATTTAGCTGACTTTGATTTTTGTACATTATGGTATGGATGGAATGTAGTGTTCACTGAGAAGTCCGTGGAAGATCCTGTCCGACATAGAAAAGGAGAGCAAAACAATTAGGAAACTTTCCATGTGATTTTGAAATAAGCTAAATGCATTGAACCTACTTTAATAAGCTACTGCTACTAACTAGTACATAACCGTTTGTTACACCATTTGGTACACACATTTCTATTAGGGGTTCCACATAGCCCCGACGGACCTTCCTAATTGATCTCCTTCCTTGCAAAAACATAAATAATATTAAACATTTATTTTAGTATTAATATCATTATAGTAATTGTTCACTAATCACTAAAGAACATGAAGAAATGTATTAGGTGATACCAGACTCCCCTTTTCAAAGTGGACATGCAACTTTGGCAGGTTGGTTTTATGGCTGCGTTGAGGCAATAGCTCCTCATTGACTTGTGCTTAGAGCTAGAAGTGTTGTTGTTTTGTGCACTTTTGGGTGAAGGATGTACCTCTCACATTACATTAACATCTGTCACTCTGACTCCACAAAGTTTGAGCAGTGATCAAATTTTTGTATGGGGGCCACATGAGCCCCAGGGCCACAATAGCCCCAGTCTCCCATATGATGCGTGAACAAGAATTAGAAAACATTCAAAAAACAGGGTATTTTTTTTTCAATGGGCGTGTATGTCTCGTTACATGATTAGGGTGTCAACAACCTTAACGGAATAAAGCTGTAAACGTTGTGAATCAGGTGGTCAGGGGAAGGAGTTCAGTACCTGGTTACCGCTAATCAGGCTTTTCTTTCTTTTTGCCTTACAAGAAGATGTAATGTAAGCCTGATGTATACCAACCAATTGGAAAGGAAAGAAAACAGAAAAGCCCTCTGGCATTAATTCAAAAACAATAATAGCAGCAGCCAAAACAAGTAAACGCAGCACAAGAGCCCCCGGCAGTAACAGGGTCGAGGTCACAGCGTTCATAGAGGTCAAAACTGTGTAACATCCCAGGCAGTCTTGGGCCCAGTGATTCTTGGGCTGAGTATGAAGTTAATTGGTATGTATGTACAGGGTAAGCAAGGGCATTAACTTTTCTAAAATAGTGCATGTCCCCCATGTGTGACATTTGACATATATGTGATGCGATCTGGGAAAACCGTCACATGTGTGAAAATTTATATTTTGAGTTGTGACCTCATTGCAAAGTTTGAAATATAAAGTTTCCATAACTTTTTACTTCATTTCTTCTATGATACCACATATCAAAGTATGTCTTAACAATCTGACAAAAAATAAAAGTACAACATCATAACAGATTTTAAGTATTTCTTTATTTTTTCAAAAGTGTCCTGCGCGACATGCGAAGGGGTTTCCAGACCACATAAAATATGTGACCTCAGATTGTCCTCAGGTCAGCGGTTCCTTTGACCAAAAGTGGTGGTCAATAGTGCATGTCTACACAATAATTGACCTCTAGATTACCTTTTGGGTCACTCTGACTGTTTCCCTAGACCTCATGCAAAATATCAGCCCCATTGTCAAAGCATTAACGAAACACATACCCGGACCGACTCGCAGATTTAATTTTTAGTACTAGTTGATGTAGTGTGTGAGAGGTCGACAGAAACAGGAAGGGGAAAAACATATGATTCACATTAGATGCCTGCATAAGTTAGTACTAAGGTACTTTGTTGCAAGAGTCGTCCAAAAATTGGACCAGTGATTTGTTGGTGGAGGACAGACAATGCCAACGATGATGACTATGCTGGTGACAGAATCTGGTATGGAGAAATTCCCCTTTCTGGCTATAAAAGCCCAGCAGGAGTACAAATAGAAAAACACGAGCAACATGTGACACCACCATGTACATATCACAATTGAACAATGGATTTGGTCCCATCATCTGTTGTATAAATCTTCCAGAAACATACCCAGCTCGAGTAAGTATCTGCCAAACTTGTCACACACTTATCCTTGACTTGAGCTCTACCGTCACTCTAATGCCTCTGAATTTTACTTAAATCAATATTCCAAGAGTTATTCTCAATTGCATGGGTAAGTGTGTTTAACCAGGAATGCCTAATCTGCCCCAAAAATCCAACTTAGTGGTTTCATTTTGCATGGGGTTATCGTGGAAAACCCTCTGCCCTCAGGGCTGTTTCATGGTCGAACTAACTTTCATTTCATTACAATGAATGTGGGAGTAGGGGGTAGTGTGTACAAAAAGAAAATGTTAGTTCAAAGTTACCAGAAAAGGAAAGGTGGTATGTTAATTGAAGTAGATTAGTAATTTATTATAAATATGACTATGAAGAAAATGATCCCAAAGTGACCCTTGAATGATCTTTGACATGCGCACGGTACCTTCGGAGCGGGTACTTTTCACATAAAGGTTTTCACACCACTAAATACTGGTCCATTCGTTCATGTAACAAATGGGCGAGATGAAAACGTCATTTTCTCCTCAATGAAACATCTCAGACTTAAAGCTAACATTCTGCTGAAGACATCATATCTCCTACCCAAGCAATCATGAAATTAGGGTAGTTGTAGTTATCCCCAAAATTTTCGCGCTACTGGACCGTGAAGACTAGCAGCACCGTGGACCTGGATGGTCACAGCCACTTTTTCGTCAGGTGTTCGCGGTAAGAATACGGTTTTAAAATTGGTTTGTCGGATAAAAATAACATTATCATGAAACATTTTTTGATATTCCACCGATTTTTATAATTAATAGTGATAGCAACCATGATTTGCAACCCAGATCTCGCATTCTCGGTTGGTTAGGTTATACGTAGGCAGAGGGTCACCAAAAAAAAAAACCACCTCCTTTGCAGTGAGGGCTGGACTCCTACCGGTTCTCAAAATTTGGTTTTATTTACTGGGTGTTGAATCCTAAAGCTCCTAGTTTCAATACACAGTAGACCATCAAAATATGAACCAGCTCTATCACTCCACTATAAATTACAGGGACTTTGGAAATGAAACCCTGTTCCACAAGCAAAACAAATTGTTCGTGTGAGTGAAACACGTCATCAGTGCAATACGCTGCCATTTGTCAGAAATTCCCACTCAAACATATTATTATTGCAAGTCTTGGTCAGTGGCTCTTGAAATGGTTCTTCTGGTGACACCATCACTGAAGAACCATTTTCAAGATCCACTGACTCAGGAAGACAAATTGAGTATATACAGGAGGCTGCGCTTCGCGCGCGCTCCCGCTAGGTGAGGGAACGGGAGCGATCACTGAAACTGAAGCGATTTCAACACTATGGCGAGACAACCGCAACCAATCGTTAATTTCTGTGTTAAACCCTTTTTTCTCAAAAGTACCCCCTGGGTAAACCCGTAGTTTTTTTCTCTACCTCCTCAAAACTACCCGTATAAAAAGTTTCTCCTCCTGCATTGTATGCACCCCCTACCAAATCCCCGTCATTGATTTTATTTCCTGTAATTTCCAGCATATCCTGAACTTTCCCGGTATTTTAATAGTTTTCTCCCAATTATACTCCCCTGTCCTAACCCTTAATTCCATCATACATACGACAATCAAAGTTAAATAACCTGTGTTTATTGACTCATTAAATTTTGTTTCTTTCCCACACACGTCTGCTCTGCACTATACGCGCCTATTTTTTGCATGCTGCATATCGCGTCTCATGCGTCACCGCCCATCGCTATACCTTCCCATGCGTACCGCCCTTCACAACTCGTAACGCGTACCCACTGGTTAGTAACGGTTATAGACAAATGGGGTAATTTTTTTCGCTTAAGGCAACCGACGCAAACTTTAAACTGAATGTGTTCAGCCGAATTTCTGACCGTATTTCGTCCAAATACTAATTTGAACCCGTCCGGTTGGTCCTCATGTAACCTTTCCTGTGAATTTTGGGCCGCAATTTAGACCAAAACTGACGGATCCTTTTAATAACGTACTACCCACAACATTATCCAAATTATAGATTATGATACCCCTTAATAACCAATCAACATATCATCTGGCCCTCGTACCATCCCCTTTGGTGTCGCCTGCCGTCGCGGTTTAGTGAATGATAGGCCTAACATGACCTTTGACCTTGATATGTGACCTGGGCACCTCATAAACAATGAGGGTTTGCATGTACACTCATAAACCAGTTTGGTTCCAATTGAACCTTAACTTTTCAATGATGTTCAATTTTACATTTTCAGCCTATCTTACAACTTAACCTCACTAACTTGACCTTGGTATGTGACCTTGTACCTCATCACAAATGGAGGGACTCGCCATGTTGCACCTATGATTCAATTTGGTTCCAACCAACTTTTCAAATGAGTCAATTTTACCTGTTCAACTTGACCTCACATGACCCTTTGTCCTTGGCATATGACCTTTGACCGCCTCAAAATGGGGATGCCTTTGCACCTGTGATCCAAGTTTGGTTTAAATCGCATTAAAGATAGGATATTACAGGTCAATGTTACTCTTTTTACAACAGACCTCAACAACAGACATCAACAACAGACATCAACAGACTACAGTGGACAACGTGATCCCTATGCGTTCTTCCTGTCTTAGGGCAGCAACACAAAAATAGACCTTCTATATATCTGTATGCCCCTTTTTTCATACCTGTCTCTGATTGGCTAATTATATCACCTAACCAATCAAACCAGCTGTTAGTGCCGGGCAGGGGGGGTTAAAATGAATTTTCCCTACCTGTTTATATTTAACCCCTCCGGTAGTCTCTTCAAATACTAGTTTTGCTCTATGACCTGTACGGAAAAACATTTAAAAAAAAAGAAAATGCGTAAAAAATGACAACCCACTGTTTAAAACCAATTGTTTTGATTGCCATGACCTGTGGAGCAAAGGGACTTGGTCAATGACACAGAAGATGAGAACATGCTGAAGGTTGGCCCAACATAGCATCACCAAGCTTGGCTCACCAGACATCACAGGAAAACTAATGTGTGGATCAGAACCAACTCAAGTCCACAGACAATCATCATGCAGTGAAGCAAAAGAAATGGTCATGGCTGGTCAGAAGTGGCAAGACTCAGACAGATGGGATATTGACCAACTTAATAACTGAAGAAGACCTAGACATGGAATAAGACAGTGTCCAGGAAGACAACAATTAGATGGAGAGAGATACCACCCAGTTCCTAGCATATAACCTGGATGAGAAGCTAAAGAAAAATATTTGTGGTGTCGCTTGGAGAGGCCTTCATCCTGCATTGGATCATCATGGCTGAATGCCCATGATGACGTAAAGCTCTAGCCTCCTCCCTTCTCTCTTTTTTTTCTTTTTTTAGATTTTGCATGTATGGCAATAAAACTTTTAGATTCAATATCATATGCACTCCATCCGTGACTTTATAACCTAACCGACGCCCTCATGTAGGTAGATCTTTTTTGTTCTCCCAGTCGCACAGTACTCACCTACCCTCAGATTCACATTGCACTTATAACTCATGAATGGGTGTCACGTGTTAGCCACTGACACCATCCCTATGCCATGTAGTACTGGCCCGGGGGGTCCTCAACTTTTTTTTTGTAGATATGTGTCCTCCCGATTTCAAAAATTGAGGCCTAACACTGGACACTACTATAAAAACAACCTCAGACTGTTGCTATAATTTTTTGCAAATCCCAAGAAAATGATTTGATATTGATTCAACAGCCCTCATCAGTCTGTGGTAGTCCAAAAACTCAAATTCAACAATCTTTTTCTTTTTATTCCGCTTAGAGTGTTCTAAAATTCAAGGTTTGGTTTTAGTTCACAGTCCCCCCGTTGGTCTCAAAAGTCAAATTTCCAACATCTTCCAAATCCACAGCAGTGATCCAAATTGAAATTTCGGAATGAAGAAACTATGAAGCTTTCTTCGATACCAATGTTGCAGTCATAAGGGGGGGGGGGTTGGGGGCAAGGTCTTGATCAGTCACCCGTCCTTTAATATGGAAGCTGTTTTCAACTGGTTATTACTGTTATGTATATGTGTTTAGGCCACTGAGAATGTGTATGAATAGCTCAGAGCCCATGGCTTGGGGTTAAGATTTTCATCTCTGTGTAATTTTGCAAGCCTATAAGCCATACCATTCCAAAGGGTTTGCTAACGTTTTAAGACAAACATGCAAAGCTATGATCCAACCCAGTTTTGCAGCAAACCTTAACACCCTTTCAATCCGTTAAAGCAATAAATAGCATATTTTTGAAGAGCGCCCTCAATTTTTCAAATTTGAGATTTTTGTACAGTTATTTTGTGGTATTTGTCTAGTAAACTTACCTGTGAATGGTTAATGCTCAAAGTGCATATATTGTCATAAAAGAAGTGATTTTGTTTCATTAGAAACAGGATCCTCGATTGTAATTTAACAGTGTAGCTGGAAACTCCAAATTCTGTCCGTCCATTGAGAAAAAGTGCCACCCCGGTCACAAGAAAAATGATCTCTAACTTTGACTTGCCTGAATCAACCGAACAACTAATTGACGAGTGAGATACATATTTTTTACCTACTGTAGCTTTTAACTATTGAACTGTTTACATGTTGTGTTGTATGGAACACTATACATCAGCCTACTGCAATGCAAATGATACAACACCACAAAATCCTAAATCCAATTACGATGTTGACCACACACTTTCTCGATTTGTCGTTACAAATTTAATATGCTAAAACCTCTTATTTTTCCTGCCCGGCCTTCCTCTACCTCCTCATTATACTATAATTGTGCCATCGGTTTCAAGCATGCCTACCCAAAATAATGTATTAGTTTAGTCCTATGTGGTTTGGCTCATTTTACATAATATGTTCACAAGAAATTGTGCCAGCGTGTGCTCGGACATGTGATTTAGAAAGCCTGTTCTAGTGGATTGCACAAGTCAGACAAGCGCAAACTATCGCAGACGGTCACATTCTGACCACAAGTTACCTCGGCGGGGAGATTCAATTTTCAGGCAGTCCATTCAACAGTTAACCTCGTTTTTTTCGAATGTTTTGCTCAAGATCACGTCCGTTACTGTTGGTCAACTATATTGTCCAAGTACACAGTAAAACATACTGGCCTATATTGTTGTGTCATTCCCCCAAGATTAGAAAAGACTATGGGTGATGTGATGTTGCAGATTATGTCACTAATTTTCGCCCACTTAGAGAAATTAAATTTAAAATACCAAAATAGCACAGCTTTCCCAAATCATTGCCATTTATTGTATTAAAACATGTTGTTGTAGAAAGACCACTCTCCCCACAGATCATCTTGTTGATGTCCTTTATCCCCTTGAGGTCTACCACCTTTTTAATATCTATTAGCTTATAGCATGATATAACCTTTGAGTAACCAATTGCATCTGTACAAACTTCTAAGTACTTACCATTTTCTTACCATGGCTCTGATTGGCTGAACACATGATATATAGCCAATGAAATCAGCCGGTAGACCTCTGGGGGTTAAGGTGGGTCCCAGAGCTGGTTCAAGAGTGATTACATAGTAATGGAAAATAACCTTTGTCAATAGATGGTTATGATAAAACAAATGAAAATCAATGATATGGTATGATGATATGATTCATGGTTTCAGCTGTCAAATATGTAAAAATCACAAAATCCAGCATTTTTCATATTTTTACATTTTTAATTTTCATTTGAAAACCCTACATCCTATTTCTATTTTCTTTGCATATTATGAAAGCTGGTGTACTTTTATCTGACAGCTAAAACCATCACAAATCATGCAATTGTTAGACAAAAACACATATCATTGGTTTTCATTTGTTTTATAATAACCATCTATTGAGGAAAAATATTTTTCATTCCAATTTAATCACTCTTGAGCCATCTATGGGACCCACCTTAAACAAAGTGACTTAACTTTCTGGGTCCTTCAGATGACTATAGTTGTAGTCACTTTTTTCCCCAAAATTATGCATTTTTATGATCGTATTCATAACCAGTGTGAAAATGCATTCAATTGAGTCCAAACAAGCCTAGTCTTAGGTCAGCGGCTTATAAAATATATTCCCAAGTGACATATGATCATTTTCTTCAACCAGCACAAAACCCACTGACTTATGTGGATTAGTTAAAGTCTGACTCAGAGATTTCAAAATATTATTTTTTTGTGTAATAATGAAAAATAGTCAACTAGAAGTAAAGATATTAACCTAAAATGCCCAATTCCGAAATTTGAGATGAATCAGATTTTTTGTTTTGATGCAGTAAACATTTATGTGTAGTATTACGTCCCATAGGATACTGTGTATAACAAAAATTCCGGATCCGGAATTTTATAACAAAGTTGTGATTTTCTATATGAAGGAATTCGATTTAAGCTTAGCAATTTCACACAGTGATTAGTATATGGACAAGCATTATGAACATGCAAAAAACATGATTTTTTTGGAAATTGAGGGCGCCCTCCTCAGGAAATCTCTGAGTCGGCCTTTAAAGTCCTTGTGCTGAGTGGTGGATAGGGGCCCTATTAGGGTAATGCCTATCTCTGTTTCAGGGACTGCCTTTTAAGATGCTGCAGAACAATGCTCAACTTAATCGCTCCCCTTAATCACTCTCCTTAATCACCAAAGGAAAGTGATTTGAAGCTCTTCTTAGGATCTGATCCATAGTCTGTCATGTATATTTTGACCATTTTTATGGATCTTATCTTAAAATAGCTATGGGAGGATAATTTTGTCTTCTTGCAAGGACACAGACACGTCTAGTTTATATTAGTTTAAATCCTCTTGATTGCTTGTCAATTATTTTTAGCTACTCCTCTATTGCTCCCAGGAGATCCAGGAGAGTTCTTTGTCACTCCCCTGCTCATTTTGAAAGGCAGTCCTTGCTGTTTCCATAAACCCTAGGTTGAATGCAATGAAAGCTACAGTAGGGGGTTAATCTGTGTGTTGTACTTCCCTACTCCATTCTTAATCAAATGCCTAGAACCTGACAAAACAACAGCAGGTACAATTTTTAAAAGCTTTGAAAGTTTTTAGAATGACCCAGCCACCGGAATTCAAACCTGCAACCTCGATACAGTGAAGCAGATGCTGTAACCACCAGGCTAACACATCAGTTAGAGCAATAACAGCACAATGTTATGAAGAGCGCCCCAATTTTCCAAATGTTTGAGATTTGTGCACAGCTGCATTGAAAATCGGCTAGTAAACTATACCTGTGAATAATTAAGCTTGAACTTGTACTTATGGCAAAAGAACATGTCATTAGGATAATTATCAAATAGGTAAAAAGAGTAAGCAAGCAATCACAACTTGTGATACCTACTATCAATATTGATGCAACATCTTCAGGCTTTTGCTTTTAACCATTGGTTTTAGTATATGATTTTCTTTATGCTTTTTTGATTTGATGGAAATGAATGTTTAATAAATGAAAATGAAATGAAGACTATACTGACCATCCCTAAAAGGTGCATCAAGATTTCACATAAACAGGTGTCCCTAAAAATGTGAAAATTCTGATTTTTGTACTAATTTAAAATATCCCCATCTGAAAGGATTAAGCTGAGAACTGTTTCTTTGGTACAAAAATTGTAAAATTTCTAATTTACTATAGGAGCAAATAAAGTCTTATGTTTTATATGAAATTAAGCAAATGCAAATAATTGCATTTTGTTTTAAAGGTGCAACAAGATACTTCAAATAACAGGTGTCCCTAAAAATGTGGAAATTCTGATTTTTGCACTGGTCTAAAGCTTTTATCAAAAATATCCCCATCTGAAAGGATTAAGCTGAGAACTGTTTCTTTGGTACAAAAATTGTTAAATTTCTAATTTCCTATTCAGCCTATGTTTTCTATTGAAATATTATAATACAAATCACCATTTCTTGAAAGTTATTTCTGCAGCCAAATAAAATGTAGGGAATCTATTGGGTGTCTAATATAGCTGACTTGAAATCTCTCATTGCACCTTTAAATTTAAAGGTATTTCTGTAGCCAAATACAAGGTAATGAATCTGAATCTATTGGGGGTCTTTATCTGTATGAAATCACTACATTATGACACAATATATGGATGCCCCAGAATCTTTCATTGCACCTTTAAAGACTGATGTTTATAGAACTGCTCTTTTCTTTAACCACCCATAGCCAGTGACTGACACTTAGTCTAATTTGGTTCAGAATCCAAGTCTCACAGGATGACAACAGTCATCCCTCATGGTTTCTGGGGCAGTGGGTTGACGGACCTGCCTGCACACTAAGTTAGCATTACTAAATTGGATGTTGTTCGGAAAGTTTCTGTTAACATTTTAAAATGGGAAACTGTAGAGCAGTCTGAGCAGAGTGTCTGGAGGGGACACACATAAATCTCTTAATTTTCTATAGCTATTCCTTCAAAAAGCACTGTTGTTTTTCTAAAAGTCTTATGTCAATCTTAGAGCAATTTGAAATTACAGAGTGAGTCAAAAAAATAACCCAGAATTGTGTCTGGCCATTTTGAATTTTTAAATAACAAATATCTAAGATTGTGATATAGTTGGAGAGCCTATTTCATTATCTGCAAATTGTGCAAAGATAATTCCAATCCGTTAAGTATAGGCCAAGCTACAGGCTTTGAATCAGTAGTCAGCTTTTCCCCATCCACGGATTCCCATTGAATGCAACATGAAGCAAATGATTCCCCAAAATGATAAGGGTAGGTCATATGTTTAGGTCAATAAAGGATATTCTTAAAGGTGTAAAATCCATGTTGATAATGGTAAGTTTTATTTGCAATACTTTGTCAAGATGAAATAGCATATTTGGTCTACAAATATAGACAATACTTTAAACCTCAAAAGGTTGTCACTGATGTCTGTTCCTTCATATGGTACGATTCTTTCAACTCCTCCAGAAACTATAACTAACCGAGGTGAATAATCTTTATACAAAATTAAAGATAATGAACTAGCTTTCTGATGATACCACACAATGTAGAACAATGTTACATAAAAAAATTCAAAATGGCGGACACAATCAGGGGCAAGGTTTTTAGGACTCACCCTGTATACAAATTATTGAATTATTTTTGCCATTTTCAAGAGCACAAATAGTTATAAAGACTACAAGAACATCCAGGAAATCACCAGCAAGAACACCTTCTTTGAGCTTACAGTCATATAGCAATCATAACAGAATATACATAGAGATGCATCACACACTTACAGAACAATAAGAACAAGGTAAAAGTGGTTTGGTTGTGACAATAAATGCAACTATTTATGCTGATGAGTTATCTTCAGTAGATAGCAATGATATAAAGCTGACTAGAAGATTTCCGGATGAGGGCACCCTCAATTTTCTAAAAAACTGCTTTTGGCTGTAAAATGCTGCTCATACTAATCACTGTGTGAGATAGCTAAGCTTAAATCGAGGCCTCATATGGAAAATGTCTAAATTTGTAAGATTCTTACAACAAAAATCTTCTTAAAGTGACAGGAGGAGATTTTTTTAGGATATTGAATTTCCTCTCAAATTGCACGGATCGGTTTGTAAGACAACCTACCGATAATGTTTTGGGGAAGAATGATTTGTGGATGGAATCTAAACTGTCTAATGTAATATACAGGGTGACCCAATAAAAACTTTACCAAAAAGGAAAGGTGATATTTTCCACTTTTTTTATATTTGATATCTGTGGATTTTATTTTATCATAAGAATGTGTACTTGAGCATTGAGAACTACTTTGAGCTTTATAGTCATATAGCAATCATAACAAGAATACATCATGGAGATACATCACACACACAACAATGAGAACAAGGTAAAAGTGGTTTGGTTGTGACAATAAATGCAACTATTTATGCTGATGAGTTATCTTCAGTGGATAGCAGATGACATAAGGCTGACTAGGAGATTTCCAGATGAGGGCACCTGCAATTTTCAAACAAACTTCATTTTTGCATGTACATAAATGCTTGTGCGTCTCATAATTACGGTGCTGAAATAGCAAGCTCAAAATCAATTCCTTATAGAAAAATTATAAATTTGAAACAAAATTCTGGATCCATAATTTTTGTTATATACACAGTATACTACACTTAAAGTTTGATATGCCAAATGAAAATCTGTTCCACCTCAAATTTGTAATGCAGCAAGTTAGGTAATTATCCTTTGTTCATAGATGACTATTTTTAATTAATGCACAAAAAAATACATTTCAAAAATCTCAGAACCACTTTTAAGTACTAATCTCAAGCTCTACATTCTAAGCAAACTTAGAGTGACAGGAGGAGATTTTTTTAGGATATGAATTTCTCTCAAATTGCACTGGATCGATTGTAACCACCTACTGATAATGTTTTGAAGGTTTATTGGACAAATAAGTACAAAAGAAAGCTACAAACCTTTGTTTTTTAACTTGCCTGCTATTCGTAATCCGTCCCTAAAAAAATGGTGCTTTGATTTTCTGTTGTGCACAATAGAAAATATTAAATTATCATCATAGGCCAAGAAAAAAGAACTTTGTCTCAGTTCTTTTGGATAAAAAGCTATGTTGCATGCCATAATAGCATATTTTTGAGAGCGCCCTCAATTTTCAAAATTTGAGATTTTTGTACGTTACTTTGTGATTTGTATAGTAAAATATGCCGTTGATGGTAATGCTCAAAAGTGCATATATGTGCATAAAAGAAGTGATTTTGTCATTAGAAACAGGATCCTCGATTGTAATTTAACAGTGTAGCTGGAAACTCCAAATTTCTGTCTGCCATTAGAAAAATAGTGCCACCTCACAAAAAAAGACCTCTGACTTGACTTGCCTGAATCAACGGACAACTAATTGGCGAGTGTATACATTAGGACATACTTTTTTACCCTACGTAAGTCTTTTAGACTATGGAACTGTTACATTTTGTGTTGGTAGGAAACACAACTATCAGGCACCGCAATGCAAATGAATAGCATACACCACAAAATCCTAAATCCAATTACGATTGTTGACTCACACACTTTTCTCGATTTGTCGCTAAAACCTCTTATTTTTCCTGCCCGGCCTTCCTCTACCTCTCATGATACTATAATTGTGCCATCGGTTTCAAGCATGCCTACCCAAAATAATGTTGATTATTTTTACTCCATGTGGTTTGGCTCATTTACAATATATGTTCACAGAAATTGTGCCAGCGGGTGCTCGGACATGTGATAGACAAGCAACGTGGTTCTCATGATTGCGCAAGTCAGGACAAGCGCAAACTATCGCAGACGGTCACATTCTGACCACAAGTTACCTCGGAGATTCAAGATTCAGCTACACACATTAAACAGTTAACCTCATTTTGTGTTTTGCTCAAGAT
>JAMKCH010031679.1:0-117762 GCA_023653785.1 Ophioderma brevispina | reverse complement strand
TTTTTTACTTGGTTGGAGTCCATATTGGGGTCGCTTGATTGGTCCTATTGTAAAATTAGAATAAAGAAATGAACAGAATTAGTACCCGGGAAGTAAGAGAGAACGAGGGGTACCCCCAAAATAAATAAAAACTGGGACAAAGACCGACCCGAAAGAAAGCTCTATCCATCGACGGGGATCCCGTGGGGCTGCCCTTTGAGTTCCCCGACCTATGGAAGGGGACCCACCTCCTCCCCTGTAAGCCCGACGGGAGAGAGATCCTCGAACGTTTTGTCCGAACCTCTGTGAGGAGGAAGGGGGATAGGGGCGGACACTTTCCTATGTAAAATCGATCATGGGAGGTTGGGGCGGGGTAAAAAGCCCCCGACCCTTCGGCCTCAAGTTTAAAGGCATCCAGCAACCCATCATCCCCCCGGGATCTGGAGGTGCGACAAGGAGAGGGGAGGTCAGGTGGCGAACTGCTACACTGAACTCGAAGGATGAAGGAGCGGGGGAGCCCCAGGCTCAACTTCAAGTGTAGGAATCCAGCGACCCTTTGATCCCCCACCCCCGCGGGACCGCGCAAAATACACAGGGAGAGGGCCAGGATAGAGATGGGAAAGGTCCCCCACCTTCCTGAACTCAAAAAGGAGTACCTGGGCCCGCCAGGGCCAGAACAACCACAGGACCTGCAAGGAATGCCTAATTAGACCCACTTCCGGTTTGAGGAGGGGGTCCAAAACACTTTTAGATCCGTCCAAACATCCCTAGTCGATGAGGAGACTCTCGGTGGAAAACTCTATAAACTAAGTGGAATGGTCCCATTTTGGGGTGGACCCCCCCCAATCTGACACAACCTGCCCCAAAATCCCACTACGGGACCCCAGGGACATCCCCACACCCCTACGATAGCCCAGGGGGTGGAGGGAGCGAGAGGCCCCAGGGGGCACAAGCAAAAAAACACCAAAAATGACTATGGCACCACTGGCCCACCATACCTGAAAGTAAAAACATGGAATATCAGCCTGAAAGACCCGATTGGGGTCTGGCTTACCATTACCGAAAAATATATATTTTTTGGACCAAACGCGCATATGATAAAAACCACCGTTTTAGGCACGACGGCTTCGTTTTTTTTTTTAAAACCCATAAAATACTCAACATGGGGCGGTTTACCGGCTAGAATATTGTTTAAACTTTTCATGGCATAGCCTGATCAAATAAACAGGTGAGAGAAGGCTTGTAAACTCACCCGTTCTTCAGAAAACGTCCTCGTCTAAAGACCGCCGACGAAGAGGAGGATAGAAGTGGATGTACAAGAGGGGGCCGACGCACAAATCTCGGGCTAGGATAGGCGGCATCTTACGTGAGTAAAATTCGCTATACAGCGAGATAAAAACATCGAAAATACATCGAACTCGCCGAATAACACTAAATCTTAGGGGCCACAATTGTCTAAGGATACTTAAGTGCTCGAATCAACGTTCTTTCTGGTTAAGTGCAGCTATTTGCCCGGCAGATTGGAACGATTTTTTCCTTTGGTCGGTAGCGTCCAGACCGATAGGCATGATCCCAATTAAGAAACAATTTGATAAGGGCGATTCAACGCGCAGGGAGGTGAGTTGCCCGAAAGGTAGTGCGCGCTATCGGCGAGATATTTCGCGGGTATAGAAGCTTGATGAAAGTTTTAATTGTGGTATAGAGGTTCTGGTCGGGGCCAAATGAGACATTTGTGCACAAAGTAAGGTCGCGGAGGGTAGCTATCGAGAGCGCAGTGTATATATCAGTTATTGTTATGCTAGAAATCACCTAATAATATTTCTCAATGATGTGCCAATCTATGTCAAGCCTAGCACTAGCCTAAGGTGGGGACACGATGCTCAAATATATCAGTAGTGTTAGGTTGAAAATCACCTAATAAATTTCTCATATTTGATGTGCCAATCTATGTCAAGCTAGCACTAGCCTAATGTTGGGATAATGATGCTCAAATATATCAGTAGTGCTAGCTTAAAATCACCTAAAATATTCTTCAATGATGGGCCAATCTATGTCAAGCCTAGCACTAGCCTAATGTTGGGATACACGATGCTCAACATATATCAGTATGTTAGGCTTAGGAAATACCTAAAGTTTATCATTATCACTGATGGTCAATCTATGTCAATCCTAGCAACTAGCCACGGAAAGTTGGATGTACGATGCTAAAAACCTGTTACCTGAGCCAGTTTTGATAACCCAAAACTCCTGAAGGGGGGGGTGTGGTTACCATCGCCCTGTGATTTTCGTTATAATTACTGAACATCCGATTAATGTAAATTTGGTACCAAAAGGATTAGCTTAGAATTTCTTCTTTCCATGGTACCAAAAATAAGTACCAACATCCCCATATGACGTCACATATGACATCATATTTTGAAGGAAAGGAAATAAAAAATAATGAACGTCGTAGGGTGGGAAATTGATATTTCGAATTTTAGCGCCTCAAACATCATAAATAGCCACTTTAAAATGCTCTAAAAATAGTCATTTTCCCATCTAGCAGAGTCAAAACCCGCATGAAAATCTGATTATTCTAAATCTTTTCACAAAGGTGGGTGGACATTATGACAATAGGAGGCCTCTTACGTGAGTACAATTCGATCGTACAGCGAGTAAAAAACATCGAAAATTACATCTAACTCGCGCCGAATAACACTAAAATCTTAGGCTACTTTTTGTCTAAGGCATACTTAAGTGCTCGAATCGACGTTTCTTTCTGGTTAAGTGCAGCTATTTGCCGGCAGATTGGAAAGATTTTTTCCGGTAGCGTCAGCGATTAAGCATGCTCCCAATTTAAGAAACAATTTGATAAGGGCGGATTCACGTGCATGGGGGCGGTGAATTGTCCCGAAAAGTAGTGCGCGCTATTCGCGACTATTTCCGCGGTAGCGAAAATTTTTTAATGTGGTATAGAGGTTTCTGGTCGGGCCCAAATGAGACATTTGTGCAACGTAAGAGTCGCGGAGGGTGCTATCGGAGGTGCATTAATATATCAGTATTGTTAGGCTTAGAAATCACCTAATAATATTTCTCAATGATGTGCCAATCTATGTCAAGCCTAGCACTAGCCTAATGTTGGGATACACGATGCTCAAATATATCAGTATTGTTAGGCTTAGAAATCACCTAATAATATTTCTCAATGATGTGCCAATCTAGTCAAGCCTAGCACTAGCCTAATGTTGGGATACATGATGCTCAAATATATCAGTATTGCTAGGCTTAGAAATCACCTAATAATATTTCTCAATGATGTGCCAATCTATGTCAAGCCTAGCACTAGCCTAATGTTGGGATACACGATGCTCAAATATATCAGTATTGTTAGGCTTAGAAATCACCTAAAGTTTACATTTCTCACTGATGTGTCAATCTATGTCAATCCTAGCACTAGCCGAAAGTTGGATGTACGATGCTAAACCCTCGTCTACCTGAGCCAGTTTTTGTAACAAAACTCCTGAAGGGGGGGGTGTGGTTACCATCGCCCTGTGATTTTCGTTACTGAACATCCGATTCCTGTAAATTTGGTACCAAAGGATAGCTTAGAATTTCTTCTTTCCATGGTACCAAAATAAGTACCAACATCCCCATTATGACGTCACATTATGACATCATATTTTGAAGAAATAAAAAAAATACTGAACGTAGGGTGGGAAATTGATATTTCGCAATTTAGCGACTCAAAAAACATCTATAAATAGCACTAAAATGCTCTAAAACTAGTCATTTCCCATCAAGCAGAGTCAAAACCCGCATGAAAATCTGATTATTCTAAATCTTTTCACAAAAAGGGGGTGGACATATTACAATGGCGCCTCTTAGTGAGTACAATTCGATATACAGCGAGATAAAACACATCGAAAATTACATCTAACCCGCCGAATAACACTAAAATCTTAGGCTACTTTTTGTCTAGGGATACTTAAGTGCTCGAATCGACGTTTCTTTCTGGTCAATGCAGCTTATTTGCCAGGCAGATGGAAAGATTTTTTCACGCTCCCCCCCAGGCCTGGGTCTCGGTTTCTGGTTAGCGTCAGCGAATAAGCAGCTCCCAATTTAAGAAAACAATTGATAAGGGCGATTCACAGTTGAATGGGGGTGAGTTGCCCGTAAAATAGTGCGCGCTATCGGAGGACTATTTCAGCTGGGGGGTGGGTAGCAAAATTTTTAATGTGGTATAGAGGTTTCTGGTCGGGCCCAAATGAGACATTTGTGCAAAAGTAAGGTCGCGGAGGGTAGCTATCGAGAGCGCAGTGTATATATCAGTATTGTTAGGCTTAGAAATCACCTAATAATATTTCTCAATGATGTGCCAATCTATGTCAAGCCTAGCACTAGCCTAATGTTGGGATACACGATGCTCAAATATATCAGTATTGTTAGGCTTAGAAATCACCTAATAATATTTCTCAATGATGTGCCAATCTATGTCAAGCCTAGCACTAGCCTAATGTTGGGATACATGATGCTCAAATATATCAGTATTGCTAGGCTTAGAAATCACCTAATAATATTTCTCAATGATGTGCCAATCTATGTCAAGCCTAGCACTAGCCTAATGTTGGGATAACACTATGCTCAGATATGTCAGTATTGTTAGGCTTAGAAAAGAAATCACCTAAAGTTTACATTTCTCACTGATGTGTCAATCTATGTCAATCCTAGCACTAGCCGAAAGTTGGATGTACGATGCTAAACCCTCGTCTACCTGAGCCAGTTTTTGTAACAAAACTCCTGAAGGGGGGGGTGTGGTTACCATCGCCCTGTGATTTTCGTTACTGAACATCCGATTCCTGTAAATTTGGTACCAAAGGATAGCTTAGAATTTCTTCTTTCCATGGTACCAAAATAAGTACCAACATCCCCATTATGACGTCACATTATGACATCATATTTTGAAGAAATAAAAAAAATACTGAACGTAGGGTGGGAAATTGATATTTCGCAATTTAGCGACTCAAAAAACATCTATAAATAGCACTAAAATGCTCTAAAACTAGTCATTTCCCATCAAGCAGAGTCAAAACCCGCAGAAAATCTGTTATCCTCAATCTTTTCACAAAAAGGTGGGTGGACATATGACAATAGGAGGCCTCTTACGTGAGTACAATTCGATATACAGCGAGATAAAAACATCGAAAATTACATCTAACTCGCGCCGAATAACACTAAAATCTTAGGCTACTTTTTGTCTAGGGATACTTAAGTGCTCGAATCGACGTTTCTTTCTGGTTAAGTGCAGCTATTTGCCGGCCGATTGGAAAGATTTTTTCCGGTAGCGTCAGCGATTAAGCATGCTCCCAATTTAAGAAACAATTTGATAAGGGCGGAATCACCGTGCGAGGGCGGTGAATTGCCGAAAAGTAGTGCGCGCTATCGGCGACTATTTTCGCGGTTAGCAAAATTTTTAATGTGGTATAGAGGTTTCTGGTCCGGCCCAAATGAGACATTTGTGCAAAAGTAAGGTCGCGGAGGGTAGCTATCGAGAGCGCAGTGTATATATCAGTATTGTTAGGCTTAGAAATCACCTAATAATATTTCTCAATGATGTGCCAATCTATGTCAAGCCTAGCACTAGCCTAATGTTGGGATACACGATGCTCAAATATATCAGTATTGTTAGGCTTAGAAATAACCTAATAAGTATTTCAATGATGTGCCAATCTAGCAAGCCTAGGCACTAGACTAATGTTGGGATACATGATGCTCAAATTATCAGTAGCTAGGCTTAGAAATCACCTAATAATATTTCTCAATGATGTGCCAATCTAGGCAGCCTAGCACTAGCCTAATGTTGGGATACACGATGGCTCAATATATAAGTATTGTTAGGCATTAGAAATCACCTAAAGTTTACATTCCACTGATGTGATCAATCTATGTCATCCTAGCACTAGCCGGAAAGTTGGATGTACGTGCGAAACCCTCGTCTACCTGGAGCCATTTTTGAACAAAACTCCTGACAGGGGGGGTGTGGTTACCATCGCCCGTGATTTTCGTTACTGAACATCCGATCCTGTAATTTGGTACCAAAGGATAGCTTAGAAGTTCTTCTTTCCATTGGTACAAAATAAGTACCAACATCCCCATTATGACGTCACATTATGACAGATAATTTGAGAAATAAAAAAATACTGAACGTAGGGTGGGAAATTGCTATTCGCAATTTAGCGACTCAAAAATCTAAATAGCGACTAAATGCTCATAGCCATCCAGCGTTAAAAACTAGTCATTTCAAAAGCAGAGTCCAAACCCGCATGAAAATCTGATTATCCTAATATCGTTTCACAAAAGGGGTGGGACATATGACAATTTTTTAAAGAGATATTAACCACAATATGTTGTTGGAACCTTGTGAAAAACGGGGTGAAAAAAAAGCGGAAATGGACAAATGGCCAACGCCCAGATGTGCCAATGTTTTTTTTGGCGTGTGCGGCAGGGTGAGTAGTGGTGGTTTGGAGTTACAGCATGTGAGTGCATGGCTACAGAGCCGTAGCTCTGTAGCTATGGCGCCTATGTTCAAGGGTATTAGGTTTGGTTTTTGCAGCAAAGTTTGAGAGTGGGAGTTCTATTCATAGGACTCATATTTATTTATAATTTTAGAATTCGCTGTTGCTGTTATGTTGGGTGCCTACCCCCCTGCCACTATCTAAGGACTGCAAATTAATCTCGACAATGCTTTTATAAAAGTCACGCAGGAAAGGGATGAGATATACACAAATCACAAGGTGTGTGGTGTAGGAATAAAAATCATTATGAGGTGGATATTCCAGAACGCTCCGGGGTCAAAAACAAACAAATCGGGAATGTACATCTTAGTTATTCTCGTCTCAGGTTAAATTATGGTCCAAAAACATGACTCTAGGCCAAAATGGCAAGGTCAATTGTTCCAAAAAACACACTCACCTCAATGTTCAAAACCAGTGCCAAAATACCCCTTATTCCAAACAGCGACGTCAATGGCGGAATGCGGACCCTTTTTTCCGCATGTTTATTAAAGCGGTGGTAGCTCGATATAACTGCATGGCTACCTCAGGGCCCAAAATAATACGTCAAACACTGCGGGGAAGTCCACCCACTTCTTAACAATTTTCCAAAAAAGGGGCCCACAAACTTCATAATAAGAGTCCCTATAAGCATCACCGTAGAAAATTCATATTTAATATCCTCTTCATGTACAACCGGGGTATAGGATAATGGACCGGCCATGACCTGCTAGTTGATGACAAAAGCAGCAGGCCAATTCTGCTTCCAAAGCAACAAATGTGAAGACGTCATTTTAAGAACAGTGGTGTTCTAATGACTCGTAAGGAATGCTGCTTACCGGTCTCGATGGTGATGTAACAATGCATGAACATCGCCAGACAAATGTGCATTGTCTGTAGAATAGGCAGATGCAGAACTTCCCATGAAAAATTTCCACATAAATAATTCATTTCGATCACCCTGCATGACGTCACCTCCCCAAGTGACGTTCATACCCACACATCCTAATCCTTTTTCGTCTTACACTCGACAAGGATCACATCCTGTAGGGGGCGGGGACGGGCCGGGAATCAAGATCGGAGAAGGTAAGCAAACATTCCTTACGAGTCATTTGAACACCACTGTTCTTACATACTCATACAGGAATATGCTTACCTTCAATACGATGTGAGTAACAAATTGCAGTAACATCGCCAGATTAGCACAGGTATAGGAGACGGTGCAGGATGCAAAACGTCTCACCTGGATTGCGTGAATTGAAATGAATTCGAATTCAAGTAATGCGAATCAAGACCTAAATAACAAGCGCAAAAATCACGAGGAACCCTGGGCGACACAGATATTGCATACCATTAAGGGTACACACCAGAGTGGACACAGCCTATAGCACTCCGAGTTTATCACGACTGTAGTACCTATTTTGTGTATAAATGGTGAGATATTTTAGTAAATTGTGATTTTGTTGACCAAATTTTATTTTAGCAGAAGGATGAATGTATACTGACAATTTTTGAAAAGAAAACATCGAAATTTGAATGAAATCTCAGTTGTGATCGGCCGCCCGTATCAACACACAAGGTGATGCGAGGCTAAGAGTAGGAAGTGAACCAGTTGAAAAAATATGGGGCATCTATAAAAATCAGAGTAAATATCTAAAACTCTAAACGTAAATGCTATCGTCAAATTTTGATATGGTGTTAGAGAAAATTGCTACTTTTGTATTAATATAATCCGTATTTTCCAAAAGAAAAGGTAACTCGAGTTATAGCAATTAAGTGACCATCATTTTACAAAAAAGTCTTATGGGGCGTGCAATGGTGGTGTGTTACCCTTTAAAGAAGGTTCCATGGCGCTTTGCGCGAGGTCTGCGTTTTCAAAGTACACGCGAAAAAAGGACAAGGGGTATCAACAAATCAGCAACTGAGTAAGTGCAGTGCAGTAGCGCCATACCGCCATTTTCCCTTTCGTGAAGGCTACTAAAAAGTTCGTGAGGTGAGGTTATTTCACTGAACATGAAAGGTATACGTATTGGTTTTCTATATAAAGGATCTGTGGCCATATTAGGATGAAGATTTTAAAATAATTAAAAAAAACCCTCGTTTGTTTTTTAAAGCATTTGATTCAGTGTAGACCACACCTCGTAAATCGTGTGGTGAAAATATGGAAAACCTTTCAAATTCTTACACGCTGTCGATCTCGCTGTTTTTATTCTGTATATAGGTTACTATTTTAATTGCGTAGAATTAAAATTTGGTGTCCAAATGTAGCTGAGAGTGTTTAGTTTAGGAGTACATGATCAAACTTTAAGATACCGAGTGTTTGAGTTAAAAAATTAGGGCGGTCAAGCGCACGACTGTGTTGCGTTCTGTCGATATTTTTAAAGTACGGAAAACGCCATTGACTTTTAGACTAGGATAGGCTAGGATACCTCGACTAGACTAAAAAGGTCTAGACTATGCCTGGCTAGGACTAAGCTATAGCCTAGCCTCGATTAGCTTTGCTAGCCCCGTTTAGTAGGCTACTAGGCATGCAGCTGCGGTTCTGCACGATCTACCGTTTGGTCTATACCTGAGCTTGCATTGTCTAGCCTACCTACCATAAACTCAAGAAAAGAAAGGTGATATTCACATTTAGGCCTATAACCCATTGCCCCCCCCCCACCCACCATCAACCAAACCCTTGTTCAAGGCTGCTTGTTAAAAATAGGAAGGGTGTTTTTGTTCTTGAATAGTTTGGAAAGCCGAGCGATTATGTACGTGGCAACCTAGAATATAAATCATTTTTAACATGTCGCGTTGGACTACCCGCGCTTTTTGGTTGATATAAATCGCCTGAATGGGCCTATTGCGTAATATAGGTACCGTATTGACCGTGCACGGCCATAAAAGAAAAAGCTTTTAGTGTTAAAAATAAACAAAACTTACACACTTTAAAACAACAATTTAGTATAAATGAAACTTTTTTAAAAAAGTGAAGGTCACTTTCGGCCTTCAGAGCTTTATTTTTCAGTGTGTTTGCAAAATCACGAAAACTAAAAGCGCGCCCTATCAGCCGCAAATGATTAAAAATGGAGAGTTCGCGCATAAATGCGGAACTTACATTTTTATCATATCTCAAAAATCTATCAGCCCAAGTTGAACGAAATTTAAAATGCGTATGAGAAGGGCCTATGCTCAAACGGAATTCAAAGTATTATACAGCTGATAATGTATGTCTCTTAAAAGGGTACACACATAGTAGAGGTGGACCCAGCCTAATACACTCCGATATCTTAGTAATTTTGTGATTTTGTTGACCAAACTTTTATTTTGGCAGACAGGATTGAATGTGTACTGACAATTTTGAAAAAGAAAACACGATTTGAATGAAATCTAAGTGTGATCGGCGTATAAAACACAAGGTGCATGCGAGGCTAAGAGTCGGAAGTGAACCCGTGAAAAATACGGCATCTATAAAAATCAGTACAATATCTAAAAATCTAAACGTAATGGCTATCGTAAATTTTGATAGGGTGTAGAAAGTTTCTACTTTTGTATCATATAATCCGTATTTTCAAAACGAAAGGAAACTCGAGTTATAGCCATTAATCCTGACCATAATTTTACACATAAAGTCTATGGGCGAGTGCAATGGTGGTGTGTAACCTTAATTGTCCTGAGAGCCCGATCTGTGTCGGACAGCTCGGCCAAATCTAGCTCTTTCTGGGTTAACGTGTCGAAGGTACGTTGTAGTGAGAGTAGTGAGGAGCGCCATGAAACCGCGCGCAGATTTCGGCAAGTGGAGACGCGCGCGAAATGCGAAAGAGCTCTCGATAGCTCTGGTGGAATGAGCGTGAACATCCGCGGAATTTGGAACAGCTGCGGCGTTGATATCCTAACTACCCACAGCTAGCGTAGCATCGTCGCGGCCGTCTGATGAAGAGCTGATTCGTGGGCCCCCTGATGGGGCGCGTCCTCTTAACATACCATTTTAAGGCGCAAACAGGACACCAGAATCTCCTCCCGAATAGAAGAAACCGTGCTCATCTTCGGAAGTACGACGGGGGACGCGTGAATCGGTGTACATTCGTCTTCGCCGAGGAACCTGGGCGAAAGTAAAGTGCACCGGCGTTGGGAACTGGATAGGCATCGCATACGGCTATCGCATGCAGCTCCGACTGGCGAGTCCCGAAGCCATAAAGATGAGGAACACGTCTCAACGTAAGTTGGCTAAAGTAGCGTCCTTCATGGGCTCAAACGGGGCTCCGCGTAGATAGTCCAACGACCTGTTGAGGTTCCACGAGGGTACAATCTTCCTCTCCGGGGGTCTAGTATTAATCATCCCGTCGAGTAGAAGCTTGATGGCGGCAGAGTCGTTGAGTCTGGTTCCAATCATCAAACCCTCTGTGGATCGACTGAATAGCAGATTTGTAGTTACGGACGGTGGCGGCCTCCATCCAATCATCAATGCTCCGACAAGAAGTCTGCCACGTGGCCCTACAGTGGCAACAGTGGGACGAGATCCCTCTGTCGGCACATCCGGTAGTAGACGCCAGACATCCAGAGTAAGTCCTGAGCGTGCTTGGGCGTCTACCCCGCGGCCAGTTAGCAGCTTCACGAAGGCACTCCTCCTGAAGACGACTCCGGACAAGGGCCAAGCAATCAACGCTCAGGTGCCTATCTTCAGACCTCGATTGGTCCGACCCCATGTCCCGGACGAGTCCGGGACCTGCGGTACAGCCTTGGATGACCTGCGTCAGGTCTACCATGGGCCGAAACCAGGTGGCGAGGCCAAATCGGGGCGATCATGATGACGTTGCATTCCTCCTCGATATCTTGCGAAGAACGCGATGTAACAGAGGAAGGGGGGAATGCATACGCTGTCATGCTCGCCCAACTGATAGAGCGTCCACCGGCGAGTGCTCCGGTCTGGGGGTACCGAGAGCAAAACCCCGGGAGCTGGTGATTCCGCTGCGACGCTAAGAGATCTATCGACGGGTAATAGATCCTGTCGAAGATCATCTGGACGACCCGTGGGGCAGGGACCATTCTTCGGGGCCGGCCAGTCCGGCCCCGCGATAGATCGTCCGCCAGGATTTTTGTAACACCCTGGAATGTTGCGTCGCAATGAGATTTATCCCCGGCTGCCGCACCAATTAGAATTTGAATGGTGTGCAAACATAGCGTGGGGGACCTGGTGCCCCCCTGCCTGTTCACATAGGCCCACTACAGTCTGATTGTCGGACTGATTCATGACCTTGCAGCCCACCAAGCCTGGACTCGAACTCCTTGAGAGTGTAAACCACTGCTAGAAGTTCGAGCAGTTGAGGTGGAAGGACGCTTGTTCGGGCGACCCACTGACCGAACACGCGATCCTCCCCTAGATGACCGCCCCATCCCCACTCCGAACTGCGTTCTGATGGCGGGCACCAGCGTAGCCGACAGTTCAACCGCTGCCAGAGAAGGAAGATTCCTGAACGGAAGACTCGTCCCTGCCACCAATCACTCAAGAATGGTTGGTGGACGGCAAGGGAGAAACTGACAAGCGAATGGAGCGCCCGCGCACGGGCATCAGCCCGCTTGAATTCTTCCTCCCCAAAGGCGAATCATGGGGGCGCGAAGCCCCCGCGGACGGCAATTTCGGAGCGACATTGCTGTCCATTGAGGGCACCCTTCAAAAGTTCTCATAGTCGGTGCTGCACACACGAAGCGTAGATGTGGTATGCCCGCGACGAACGGGAAGCCCCGGTCTCCTCCGGAGTGTCCATGCGTCCCACGCCTCATGGATGTCCTTGGGCATGAGAACAGAAGGGACAGACGTGTCGGTTTGGAGCCAAGCCCCCCAGCTTGAGTCGCCCACCTGCTCTGGCTTACCCGCGTCGACCGCTAGGCCAAGGCTAGAAGCCATAGCCCTGAGGAAGGCGGGAGCAGAGGCCGCGACATGGTCGGATGGCCGACGATGGCTCCGAAGGTCGTGTGGCCCGCGGCTCGCGCGATTACGAGGCCCCACACTCATCATCAGCTTCCCCCTCGCTCCGCTGTCCGACGACTCGTAGCCGTAGGGGGATGACGCCCACAGTCGGGAGCAGCACTAGCTGAACCACGCTCCCCTCTCAACCGCACTCTCCTTGCTGCTACGCAACCCTGCGGAATGCGGCGACCCCCGGTTACACCCCACCCCCTCCCACTGCCCCGACAGTCCATGGTTATATTTGTAAGCCGGAATGTTAAAGAGTGGGTAACCTGTTAACCCTTGGTCCAAAGAGGTTGGCCGGAGGATAGCAGTGATACCCGGTTCATCCCCAAAAACCCGGAGTGTGGATCACAACGGGGTCGGAGTACAGCGCTAGCGAACCCGGCGGCGGCGGGGGCCAACCCAGTTGGCCACGTCCGGTCGCCACAGGTCCCCCAACGCATGCACACTAGCAACCCCCCCCCCTCCTGTTTCCATGATCTCACAGTGTTGGATTGCACGGCATGCAGAGGCTGGGCGACGGGAGTGACGCAGCCAACGGGGCTATACGGGCCCTGGCGCGCCCACCTGCGTTTGCACCCCGGAATCGACTGCCTGTTCCCTGGCCGGACCCATGCTTTCTAGGCAAATTCTAAACCCCCGGTTTAGACCTCAATAATAGGTCTAAACCGGGAGCGATGCCGCCTCTCCTGTCCCAAACTGCAGAATCTCGGAATTTAAAATTAATTAAAACTTTTAAATTAATATAATCTTGATTTAATTTTAGACATAAAAACAAAAAACGGTGAAGCGAATGTTATAGGCCTACAATCTCAGAATCGTACGCGCGTGTCCACGCCACACATCATAGTTATGTTATAAATAGAATCTGTGTGCAACACTCAGAGACACGCCCTCAACACGTTGCGTCTTATTCTGCGTTTTTTGTCCGAGCTGTACGCACTAAGACGTCGCAAGGGTTCATTTTTTCAACAAATAGGATTTTCGCATGAATATCGCAAAAGGGTACTCGTGACCCCAGGGGGGATTTTTTTGTTTAATTAGAAAGCTGACATGAGTACGCCGCAACTTTCTATAAAAATCACATTTTTAACTTTTAGCGCAGGAAGTTTGAACATTTTCTCAAAACTAGCGAGACATAGGAATTCTGACCGCAGACTGCCCTAGTTTTCCAGCCAGAGTGGTCTCGCCTCGAGGCCTTTTTTCAATGAAACTGCAACCCGTATCATCTTGTTGGTGCCCACCACTGGTGCCACACGTTTTGCCGACGGGAGGTCAGTAATTGCCAATCTTTACCCTAAAGTCCCTGTTGTGTGAGGCCCATAATTTGCCTAGCAGGGGTCCAGGCCAGGGAAAGGTTATACACTGACATAAACTGCACACCCATTGGAAATTAATAATAGGGCTGTCTACTCCCCGGGTCACTTGACGGTGCTTAGCCTTTATCTTCGTCCCTCATTGCGGCAGTATCACTTCGCGACACACAACACTGCGCATGCAATACTTTCTAATACTCTGAATCTTCTTTTAGCACAGCCCTGGTTCATCGGAGTTGAAAACGTGTCAGTCATATGTATGATTCTAGGCCGTTTGGCACCCTTTATAACCAATTCTAATGTGCTGTTTATTTCCTAACTACACTCTCTCACAGATGTCAAAGTTATTTACTGTGCGCCGAGTGTGCTGTGCGTCAACACGGAAGTAATACCAATTGGCTTGTTTAAGTAGGTGGCCCTCCCCCATGGGTTAAGCACGCAGGGGCAAACTGTAGTCTCGGCCCCTTTTATGCGGGGACTATAGGTTAACCTCATGTCGATTTAACCAATGGGGAGGCTAACCTACTCAAACAAGCCATCCGGCATTCACTTCCGGTGTTACGCACGTCACGTTCGGCGCACAGTAAATAACTTTGACAATTCCTGGAAGAGAGTCATAGTCACAGAATGAGGCCTATAGCCGGATAATGGTCGAACAAGTACCCTTTACGAAGCGATATTTTCTGAACGGGACAATGGACCAACTTATGCTCTTCAAAATTCCTCTTTAGAAAGTACTTACAGTTTCCTGAACGTCTCCAGCGACAGTAGTGTTATATGGCGCTTCCATTTTCTGATTAAAACTTTTAAAAAATATTATTTTTCTCAATTTTATTTGAGAAGAGATTTCTTACGGGAAAGTATTTTTGTTTACTATAAATAGAGAAGGGGAATACCCCTAGTTTGTTTTTGGCTAAGTGCACTGTTTAGATTGCACCATAGGGGAAATGTTGGGGAATTCCCCAAGGATGCTAAACTTAGAAACTGGTTTATGCTTTTAGATCAAACATTGTAGTCTGAATCCCCCACAAAGTTATATATGAAGTGATGTAAATTCGGGTGCATGCAATTCCGATTGGTCAGCTATTGTAAGGTTATGTTTATGCATGATGCCTGTTGTCATGTCTATTTTTTAGACTGGATCTTTTGAAGTCAATAAATTTGAGATTTGGAGCTAAGTCCTCGCCGTCAGCGTTGCAATCACGCTCTGCATTATGTTATAGCTAGTTTTATCTACATATGGTAGATTATGCCCTCTACATAGTTCCAGGATTTATAATTCCATGGGAGCAGAGTTTGCCTGTAATTATTCTACTGTCGTCTTTGAAGCCACAAGTGCTGTGAATCAAAATAAGATTCCAATTGTGGACAGATAGAAATCGTGGTGATTATCTTGACCTGATATACTGTGGATTTATTATCGTTGAGGGACTTAATTTAACCTTTTCTCTTGAACGCTGGACAAAATTACCTTCAGGACTAAGAAAATTCCCATGGATCTTAACCTGAGGATTTATAATTGTGACTTTGCGTGCTGTCATTTTGGATTCTGCGCTGTGAGGACATATCATCGTTTGACTGCAACGCTTCTTGTGGACATTACTGGACCTTCTTGAGGACAATAAGTATTTCACATAAATCTTTTTTGGAACATACCAAATTCTTGACCAATTACAAATCATTAAAATCTTTATATTCTATAAAATTCAGATCACTTGGTGCACAAGGCTCATTATTTTGGTGTTTTGAAAGGTATTTCTGACTTAGGCGTACACAAGACGTCATAACAGTAGTACAGCCACATAGCAAATAGTACTGTGTCGAATTGTTGGTGTAACATGCCGAAAATGCAATGAAATACATACTACAAGTTACTGACACACGCTACAGTCTCACGTTGATTGTGGTCGCGACTGCTTTCGTTTACATCCGGTATTACGCTGTCAAAAAATTTGCATTTGATGTTGCGCATAGTGCAAATCGTATTGGTGTTGCTGCGCAGAGTTAAAACTAGCATCCAGGCACGTTGGCACAGCAAAGTGGTGATACCCGAGCCGCCGCATTGGAAATACAATTTTTTTTTAAACAGACACATCTTCTAAATTCTTTTACGTCTTAACGTAACACTCAATTCTGAAAATCTTTTACTGAGAAATTCACTGCGTCTTCTGAGCCTAGAGAATCTGCAATGCTAACTTGTGATGTCATTGTCTTAGCACATGAGGTTGCTTGGTGACCGTTTCTGCTGTCCTAGTCCAATAATTGGGACTTCACATGACTTTCTTTTAACAGTATGCTTAACAGTCCTATATGTGAAGTTCCCAAAACATTATGTGTATCAGCTATAACATTTTTGTGTAGCCCCAGAGCTCGAATTACTTGGGTGCACACATGCACAAATGCACATAACTTTTTCTGTGTGCATGTAAAGTTTCTGTACTACATGCACAGTGTGCATGTAAATTGATAAATAAATCAATTTCATTTTCATTATATCAGCATGCATTTTTAACATGAGTAGAAAAAAAACTTAAAATATCAACTGAAAAAGTTATCTGTATTAGCTTCTGTATTACTAGTTACCAAAGGGAATTCACAAGGTTTTCTTTGAAGGCATGTGTGACCCAATCATGCCTCCAAAAGTATAACAGTATCGATCGGGAACCACTTTGTAAGAGCTAGGTTTTCCATGCAGCATGTATGAACATATGATTGTGCATGTGCCATTTGATTTGTGCATGTAAGTTTACGGCATTGCATGCACAAAATGCATGTAGGTTTTATTTTGTAATTCGAGGTCTGTGTAGCCCTCAAATTTCGACCACTGACAACATGTCACCTCCAATTTTCATATAACACCGGTGCTTTCGCTAAACACTCTTCTACCTTTAGCACCAGTAATATCCAATTTTAAATACAACTGGCACCTGGCAATACAAAATCAGGACTTAGTCACTGGTCAGAATCTTAAGTACAAGTCTTGAAATTTCATTAAATGTCATTTCATAAAGAGTTGATGAAGATATTTACGACTATCCTATTGTTGATAACACTCTAAGGAATACTTTCAAGGTGGAATCAGGTAATATTTATTCGCATGAAGCGTGAAAATTATTGGAGAATGTGAGACAAAAATTTTGTCATATCAGTTGTAAACACACTATTTTGGCATGACTCCTCCATTGATTAAGTTAATGGCATTATGATATTAAATTGCACATAAGGAGTCATGCTCAGCAGGACTACATGCTGTCCCTGCTTGTAGCGCTGACAATATTCGCAATCACGTAAGCAGAAACAGAGCATGTTGAATGAACGTGAAAATTGCCAACGGGGATTGGCGGCCTGTCACAGTCGATACGTCATAGAGCAGGTCATAGAGCGTCTGTTTCCCGATACCCCGAGAGAATGTAAACACATGGCTGCTGCTGCGATAGGATCCCGGATAGAAGCCGACGAAAATTGCTGATTTTTCCAGTCAAAAGTGAGTTTAATCGCATTGATAGTATCGTCTGCAAAGTGCCTTAAAGGTCCATGGACATGCTTTAAACATACTTATAATACCACCAAAAAATGGTTTCATTCATAGTATGTATTGGTATCAATGTAAGATCTGCATAAAGCAGTAATTGAGAAACTGTATATTTGATAAAAATTGGGCATAATATAATGTGTTTTGGACAAGCTTTCAAAGGATATTCCAAAACGAAAGTGATTATCGCGCTGGCATCGATGACCCGGAAGTGACGCCCGAGTAACAAATACGTGATACGCGTAACGCGTCATGATCGTCATCGTGGAACGGACGTGCGCGTGGCCCAGTTTTCTTGCATACGTACACAGTTGACTTCTCGCGGTATATGCGTCGTACGTGTTGTATCATATGGCATAATTTTTCTTGATTTGGTGCCTTAAAATTACGATAAAAATGCGCTGTATTGTCGACGGGTGTACCAGCGGCGACTGTACCGACAACATAACATAACATAACAATGGGATTTATAACGCGCCTTTTACAAAAGTAGACAAAGCGCAAAAAAAGAAAACTGGGGAAAAGGTGTGACTTAAGAAGGCTTCTAAAAGTGGTGATGTTACTCTGATTCCTGATACCACTGGGAAGATCATTCCAGAGACGGGGCGCTGCGATGGAAAAGGCGCGGTCGCCAGCCAATTTCTTAGCCCGAGGGACATCAAAGGTGACAGCAACATCAGAACGAAGGGCATAAGGTGTCTTGTGGATATGAAAGTAAGAGGAAATATAACTTGGAACTGAGCGATGGAAGGCTTTGTATGTTTGAAGAAGAGTCTTGAAATGAATACGTTGTGCCACAGGCAGCCATTGGAGAGACTGGAGGAGCGGTGAAGTGTGAGTGCGTTTGGGTTTCATGAAAATAAGACGCGCAGCTTTGTTTTGCAGCCTCTGAAGCCGGTTGAGGTTTTTCTTGTCAATGCCATTCATGAGAGAGTTACAGTAATCAAGCTTGGATAAGATAAGTGTACGAACAATGTTGTGACATGTTTCGGTATCAAGATATTTCCTGACACGATTTATATTACGGAGCTGCCAGTTGATGGAACGAGACAGGTTGGTAATGTGATCACTCATTGTCATGGAATGATCAAATGTTACACCCAGATTACGAATGGAGGGGGATGGGCGAATTTCTTGATCACCCAGATGAAGAGACAGATGTTGAAGGGCACTGTAGTGATGAGCCGAGGAGGCAATAAAAAATTCGGTTTTACCCTGATTAAGCTTTAGCCTATTACTAAGCATCCAGGACTGCAACTCATCCACACATCGGCTTAACTTGAATAAAGCGCAAGCAGCATCACCAGGACGATTTGGGTCAAAAATTGCATAGACCTGTACATCATCAGCATAAATGTGATAATGTAATTGATGACTTTCAATAATTTGTCCCATTCTGCGTGTGTAATAGGTAAAAGCCTGAGGGCCAATAACCTAGCCCTGGGGGACACCATAAATGAGCTCTTTGTCATCTGAAAAGGACCCTTTGACACTAACTCTACTAGTTCTGCTACCAAGATAACTCTGGTACCAGCTATAGACTTTGCCACAGAGACCAAAATCACCAGCAAGCCGTTCCAGAAGGATACCATGGTCTACGGTATCGAAAGCCGCTGAAAGATCTAACATCAGGAGGAAAACGGCTTGCTGGTCATCAAATGCCCTGAGGATGTCATTTTGGACACTGGTCAATGCAGTCTCAGTGCTATGAGCCTGCTTATAAGCAGACTGGTATGGATCAGACAAAGAATTGGCATTAATGTACTCAGAAACTTGAGTGGAGACAACTTTTTCAATCAATTTGCCAACAAATGGTAAGTTGGCAACAGGGCGATAGTTACCCAATTGATTTTTGTCCAGGGTGGCTTTTTTCAAGATTGGTATAACGATGGCTTTACAGAGCTCAGTAGGAAACATACCCGAGGAGAGGGAAGTATTGACAATAGTGGTTAAGATAGGTAATAAAGTCTTCAAATGTTGCTTTACCAACCAAGTGGGTATGGGATCTAGGCTACAACTCTTTGAAGGGCACTTCATAACAACTTTGCCCAACTCCTCTTCAGTAACAGGTTTGAAATGAGACATGCTACATGGAAGATCTACATGTGATTTACAAACATGTGAGGTGGTGATAGTACTACTATTACGTAACACATTCATATCAAGTTCCATTCTGATCTTGGTGACCTTACCAACAAAATAGTTAGAAAAATCGTTTGCCAGTTGAACAGGTGAGTTACAGTCAGGGTGATCATCATTACAAGTATTAAGTAATTCATTCACAATTTTATACATGTCCTTAGAATTACAGTCCATAAGTTTGTTCTTGTTTGTTCTTGTTTGTTCTTACAAGGAGAATCAGAACAGAATAGCTTTATTCAAGTTCTCAGACAAAGAAACCGACAAGGAGAGATATCTGGAGTGTGCGGTGCGGTTAGCCCACGTGTGAGCTTTGTTTACAACTTGTTACTCTGACGTCATTAAACGGGGTCAAATGTAACTCCAGCATCTTGATACACGTTCACGAAAACAGGAGAAGGCAGTGTCAGTTTGGGTATATTTATCCTTGGAATTTAACACTTTCCCGATGTTCACTTTTAAAAATCTGTGTTGCGGTATGATCAGGATACTGTTGAGGTACGAAAATGTAAGAAATGTCTACTCAGCCGTGTCCATGGACCTTTAACATTAATCCCTGTGATATTGCTCAATTGGGCATATGTGTGATTAAACGTCTGCATGCATAGCACATATTCTGTGCAAAAAAAACGCTGTTTACCGATATGCGATGCCACTTGGTTGTTGCCCCTAACTTTGGACAATCAGTGTGGTACCAGACGTAGTTCGGCCATTAAAAAATGGCGTCTTCACTTTCAAACGGGTGCGTTTTACTCGCAAATTATTCCTTTTCTCAAAAGCCCCACTTCTTTTTTCAGTATTAACCCTGTTTTCCAGTAATAAAAGTATTCATTTTACGATGATTGCAGGTAAGTCCACAATTTGTTTACCATGTCTGGGGCTTTTCAGGCAGAAATGTTGCCGATTTCTGGCAATTTCAAAGTTGTTTAACCATTTCCTTGTTTGTTTTCCCATAATTCCCTCATCTCTTTTTTTTCAAGCCCTGCCCTCTCCAAAAAAATTATTAAACCTTGTTCGAAAGTGTTCAAGGGAGCTATCTAATCTAGTCTGTGCTTAGAATATGATTAGAAAGATTTCATCCTATATAGGGTTAGGCGTCCTAAAATACACCATCCATTACCCAAATCCAGCAGGTTGGGTCATGCCCCCCCCCCCCCAAGTGTCCAGCATTCCTCAAAATCTCTGGGGTCCACTGGTAGGGACAGCATGAAAATTTGAAAGTGATTAAAATCTGTTAGCAATATGCTAATTGAAGATACCCTTAGAAATTCATTTGACACCAAAATTGTGATTGTGCGACATTTTTAAGTGTAGTTATGTCAAAATAAAAATACGGCGAGGGTCGCAATTCTCTGAGATGGTTACCCATAGATACTGTGTAAAAACTCGAATGAGAATACGGTGCCACCACACAAAAACTAGTAAAATTGATCTTTTGGTGCCAATATTTGGTCAATTTAAAATCCAATGCATAATTCTCTTCTGTTAATGTAAAATTTGAAGTGAAAATTCCACCATAAAGGTCCATGCCCTGATCGCTAATAGCCTGGTTCCCAGAAGCCCCAGATACCGGAAGTGGTCAACATTTGGTATCCGAAGAAAGCTACTACTACGATTTTTCTCACTACCCTGTGAAAATTTAGAGCCAAAGGAAGTTTGGTTTGGAGTTATGAGCGAAAATGTGCCCCCTTTTGGTGGGCGAACCAATATATCATTTTACAGTACTCTATGGGCTTACAAAATCACGTTATAAGCTCCCACATTCAAAACGGATTGAAATATCGGCGGCGAAACTTTACAGATGGGTTTTTGGAGTGAAGGCTAATCAATCAAGATGAAACTTCATCTGCTTAATTCGGGCCATCCCCCTTTAAGGGTTAACAAATGACATTATTGGAAAATTTGTCAATTGCCCATTTTTTGGGCCATTTTAGGCAATTTGGCGAAAAGGCTTTTTGCCCAAACGGTAGCAAAAATGGCAGCGCTCCTGGATTCCCTAAAGATTGTTTTCTAATGGTCAAAGCATTGAAGTTTTCGTCAACCCAAGTCGAGCGTTGTCATCCAAGATTTTTGGCTTTATAATTGCATTTTATCCCAAAACTGGCCTTTTTTTAGTGTTTTTTTGGCACAATCTATTTTTAGACGATGGTTATTATTACTAAAAATTCACCAAAGTAACCAATTTATACTTTGATTCCGACATTTAACTTTGTCAAACCAAACCAAAACAAAATATAGTATTAGTTTTGGTTTTATATCAAATTTTCTGACAAACCAGCATAACATACGTTTTTACAGTTGAAAATGGCACAGTTTTACATAGGACTATTATCAAGTCAAAGTTGTAGCGCCCTCACTCAGATGTGCCTGTCTCTTACCAGGGGGGGGGGTAGGACAACACGATCTGGCTACGATTTGGCATTGGGGATTTCCAACGGTAATGTTGGGGAATTTTATTGGCCCCTTTACGTGCATTTACTAGGCAGTCTCGCTCACCATTGACATTACAAAATCAATCTCTTAACCCTTGTATCAAGATCTTAGTACAGTATCATGATAAATTAAGAAATTATTGACTTTCAAAACCTCGGAGGGCGACCCTGTCCTTGGGGTCCACGATCATAATATAGTGAGCGTGCTATGGTACTGCAATTGTCTACAACACCTCCCCCTCCCCTCGGTACAACAAACGCAAACCACTTCTATTCCAATAGAATAATAACTAATTTAAAAGATGATGTGCTTTTGGTCAAAACTTTTGGTGGCAGGGGTGTTTTTGTTGGGTCAAAAAATCACATTTTTTTGAGCAAAACCTTAAGAATATAAGATTTATTAATTTCTTAGGCAAACAAATTTTCAAATCATCATGCAATACTATCAACCTCTCATCTCTTACATTTATATTATAGATTTCTGTGTTATACAATATATACAGGGTCTAGATTTTAGCCCCAAAATCAACCTTTTTCCTTAAAAAAGCAACCCTTTTTATAACATGTCAGCACAACGAGTATTACCGGAACCTGACCCTTATGAATTATAAAACCTATCTCAATAACAAAAGGATACCATAAAAATAAGATTGTATATTTTTACCTTAAAAATATAAAAAATAATTTTTTCGCATTAACTTGCAAAGCCACAAATTTCATTTTTTTCGCAAGCAATCATCCCCTGCCACCAAATATTTCAACCACAACCACAGTTTTCTTCAATCTTATAATTTCCTTCAAATAAGGATGGTTGTGTTTTTTTTGTACGGTTGGGAGGGGTAACTCAAGGCTCGGCCGCGGTCCGCTAATTAGGGTTATTACTATTTTATGTTGAGCATCAAGTTTAATCTTAGCATCAAAGTTTAATAGCTCCCCTAAGTGGTGTTTTGATCCAATCATCTATTTATGCAGCTTATTTTACTCAAAAAACATAGTTTTAACCTACTTTTTTGGTGCGGTATCAACGAACATCGGCATTGAAAGCTAGCAGCCGCTGACGGGAGTGGCTGTTACCGAGCTTCGACTCTCCCTCCCTTTGATGCATTCGGGGCTACGGATGGTCAAATGTAAGGCGTCCAAATCAAATGCGTAGCAGTGCGTATCACCGGTATTGTACGCGATCCTTGATACGGCTAGTCCACGCCGGACTTTACGCAGTTCCATACGCTCGGGACAAAAACAACTTTGTTCCCCCGCTATTCCAATAGTCATCCCTACTAACTAGGAACAGATTGATCGGCACTTACCACGCTGTTAGCCAATCAGAATAGCCTATTACAGCATGTGATCGAATATTCATGTATACCTCGTAGGTATCGACGTACGCGATTGGTCAATGCATGTCACGTGACAATGTATAAACAAACGTTTATGCATGGCTGCCGTACGAATGCCGAAAGTGAGTCAAAAATCATGCCAATTTAGGCTGGAATCTGATATGTAATGATCTAATTTGTGTAAGAATAGTTAGTAAAAAGTTCGGTATACATGAACGGGGGCCCTGCCAAAGCCCTCGGGCATAAACAACTGTGCATACCCAAAATACGAGAATGACCCCTAAACTTCACTCGAGAGCAATGTCGGTTGGCTGAAAACCTTCTTGTTTTGATCCGTAATTTTCCCTTCATATATCGAACCCCTGCCCTCCCTCCCAACAATTTAACCTTGGTTTCTAGTAACGGATTTATAGCTACGTGATACAGGTAGTACGATAAAAACGGACGCATTTTTGTTTTTAGTGTTTTTGCGAGCCAAAAAACCTTGACGAAACTCAATGTTTTTAGCACTTTTCAAAAATTGTTTCACATTGTTATTTTACACCGTAATTCCCTCATTAAATCGAAGCAATGCCCCTCCTCTCCAACGATTAACCTTGTTGGAAAGCTTAATGGGAGCTATTTAATCTTGTCGGCTAGCTTGTATCTGATGGAAAAGTAATGTTTCCTTCCTATATATGATCGTGGACCCCAAAGACAGGATTAACCCCGCTTGCAAACTAAATAGGTAATTTCAATAACGTCATTTTAGATAAATATTGGACAGGCCTGTCTTAGTCAGCCTGTGGGTAACCGTTCGAGATGCGTAAGCGCGCCCTCCTACGTTAAGTTTTTGAAACAGACTAGCCACCCGGAAGTTGATGCCGTTTTTAAATCGCTGTTGCTCTTAGGTTGGCATGTCCCCACCCCCCCGGTCTCTACCACTGCCACAGTTCCGATATCGTAAACTAGAGGTCTTTAATTCCCACATTTATGGCGGACTTTACCATTGGACTGGACCTCAATTACGAGAACTTCCTTTTCGGACCAGCGTACAAATAAGAAATACCTATGTATTCATGAGTACGGTACATAAATACACAGTGGTGCTTGTGCCTTCACAGAAGTTTTTTTGGCTGTCACTGATACTGACAAGATCTGAGGAAGGCGTCATGTACAGCACACATTTGTTTTACCCGATTCCCGAGGATGATTTAAAAAAATGTTCTAAATTTCAAGTTCCACTTTCTCCGGTCCAAACTCCCTGGATTTAATTATTGATGGCGCCAAGACAGCATCGGTAGGTCAGCACAGAGGTCAGCTGAAAATTAAAGACCCAAATAAATCGGGAAAGTCCGTCGAACAGAGAGTAGAGAGGATTACTATATGAAGTGAGAGCTCATGATCGCTGTCGTACGTGGCGCATTATAATTCACGCTATGTCAATACGTCGTACTGCACAAGCTTAGGACCGCGCCGGTGATGGCGCTATCACTACAAAACGTGTATGGGTATTTTACCAATTTCTTTCGCCTGAAGCCTGTAACATACTTCCAGTCAAACGAGCGATTGCATGTGCAAAACCGGACTTTGACACAAGACTCAACTGTTACGAATGCTCATGAGCAGGAATCGCTCGCTGCGACCGTACTGCGACGGGAAAAGTATTAATGGGGTTTTTAAAATGTTCAAAATTGGGTCGCACTGTATGACCTTTCACAGGTATCATGTCACTTGGATTTCCTGTTTGGACTTAGTCTGTGAGGTGAAATTATCGTCGCTCTCATGAAAAGTGCAGCAATATGCTCTTTTAAGTTTATATATTCTTCCTGAAAACACCCTTAAAACATTACGGGTCTACCGAGGGCTAACAGCCCCAAAAGTAAGTAACTTTGCTAAACATGGACTCATTAGAGAATCGTTAAGTTGAGCAAAATTGTTTCTAACATCGGTCCCTGGATTCATTGTTGGCATGACTTGATGCCAGTAAATATGTCAGGTTGATAAAAGATAAGGCCAGTCAAGTCATGCTTAGCAAGGGCACTGCCACTGCCACTGCCACTGACCACTGGTACGTCCCTGTTGTTCACTCGGGGTTGGACGTCGGCATACCTTTATCGTCCTCAGCTTTATGTTTACGTTAAAAAAATCATGCATGAAAGGGTCTTGAACTTCACCTACTGATTCTAACACCATTCTCTTCCCTAATTTTACCCTGCTTTGACGAAAAATATAGGGTTTTTACTACCCAAGACAAGATGAAGTGCTGCCTTCTGATTCGTAACTTTGCCCCCATGCCATTGCCATTGGCAACCAGTAATTTCTTTAAAATGTCACCCGACACTCCCCTCAATATTTTAGGTTTGAGTGTTTCGTATATCAATTACATGCCCGTCCTGCAATTTTATTTACACTATTAAAAGAGATGAAGCCATTAAATCTACGAGTCTTATGAGATGATATGTGTAGTCACTTCAAACTAAAAATAATCATTTTTTTATTTTAAAAATGTACAATATTTAGGCGCAACTGTCAATGAGCCGCATGAGGTGTCGGGCAAAAAATCCCAAATTTAGATGACGCCAAGTGGGTTTAGCACATAAAGACGAAATTTGATTATTTGTGTTGGTGAACACTGTGGTTGTGAAGCAATATTTTCTTATCCAAATCGTTGGAGTTGTAGAATCAGCTCCACTGTAAGGTTTAGGACAAGGTCGCACATGAGTCGGATTTATCCATGGATGACATCCACAAACAGTAAGGTCATGCCTCATACGCTTCTCTCGATTTGTTTGCATATGTGCCGTCAAATGTTTACAAACATATAAGCAACCTGGTCTACTGCCATGTTAGAGAGGCGAAAATATATATCCCAGATAGCGAGCGCATACTAAATATACGTTAAAATCTTGCATTTAGTGATAAAAGCAAGGGATATTTTGTAATATTAGTAGAGTCATATATACTTAAATATGGAGATCGAGCCCCTTCATCAATTTTTACCCTGACGGGTTTGGCAGCCATCTTTCAAATGGCCGCCAAAAGTTGCTTTTCAATGTTTGATCACATGCTACGCTTTCAAAATGCTGTGACATGGTGGCTAAAATGGTTATTGAATGGTCTAAAATTTAAGAGGACATTTTAACAAGTGACAACAGGTTTATATGGAGATAAAGGGATCATTTTAAATCAAACATTCATCTTTGAAAATTGGCCGCCCAAAGCGTTTTATTGGTTATTTAAATGTGATATATACATCCAGACCATGTATAAAACTACTTTTAATAAGAGTTTTGGTGTATTGCTAAGTAACCGGTCACAGCTATGACCAAGAAGTAAAACAAACTGCATGTTTAAGCCTGTAACAGCCATTTTAAAATTGGCAACCATATACTGATGGTCATACCGTTGAACTCAACATCTAAACAAAGGTGGAGCCGTCACACTTTTCAATATAAACTTTCGTTTTCTTACATAATCCTTTGTAAGTCAACGAATATATTGAAGTCCTTTTGATCTCATTTCAAAGCTGAAAGATTGATTAATATATCTTGTGTTAAGTTTGGTTATGCTATCTTGATTAAATCACTCGACCAAAGAGAGGTTGGAGGAGGCACCGGGCTCGCCCTGGGTACCACTCCATGAGAAGTTTTTGCATCTCCGTTTACAAAATGTTCACAACTTGTCAACAAACAGCAAGTAAACTTGCGGTCAATCCCCCCGGCAAGATGACAGCCTGGAACATAACCTCCAATGACCTTTGACCTTGGTCCACACGACCTTTGACATCATGCACATATAAATGAACTCCTGCACCAACCCCAAGTCTGCACTGTTAAAATATCTTAAAAATAACGGCGTTTTTGACTGTTAGCCGGAGTCAACGTGCACATTAACTAAAAAGGGATTCGAAACGTGCAAAGGACTGTAAAAAAAACGTGTTTTCACTGTTTTGTAGTCCCCGCTGCCATTCAATCGCTGTTATTTTAAGATGAACATTTTAACCAGTGTGGTTTTAATCCGACTGAACTTTTCGACCAAGAATGAAAAAAAACGAAAACCTAACCAAACTGGAACACACACGGAACATGCGCGCTATCGCAAATCCCCCTACTGCTTTGAGGGTGTGTCCCTCCGACGGTTACCGTCCTGGAATTCAACGGCTCCTCCTCCCCGTCATTCTGTCAGGTAGGTCACGCGGCTCCCCTCAGTTCCAAGCGTCAGTCCTGCTTCAAGAACTAGCGGACCTCAACAACGCAGGATTCAACGTTCCATCCCCCTAGAATTTTTCGAGGGGGCTTTTGGTCACTTCTTCCTAGCTCCCAAAAGACGGGCGATTGCCGGCCAATATTACTCAAATCTGAAGCCGCTTCAATGTCTACATCAAACTGAAAAAACATTCGGATGGAGACATTGCCCTTCTCTCCTTCCGTTTTCCAATCAAGAACTGGTTGTGCAATGTCTCTGGATCTCACTATGCCTGCCTCCACATCCAATCGAACTGGCGAAGCAAGTCTGGTTTACGCTCCAGCTAGAACAGAAGCGTACCAGTTTCCCGGTGTCTCCGTTTTCCGCCTGTCCACGGCGGCCGCGAGTCCTTCATCGTGTGTCAAGGCCGTTGGCTCGGTTGCTCAGACGGCAGGGATCACCTTTGTATCTAGCTGGACGATTGGTTGATCTACAGCCCAACGAGCCCATTGGGTGGTGCAGGAGGTCACGAATTTGGGGTTCATCGTGAAACTACGAGTTGGATTTCGAGAGGTTTTCACGATAGGTTTTAGCGTGAACCTATGAAATCCCAACTTCGAGCCGAACCATTTCCCGGTTTTCCCTGGGAGCGGCAGCTGGATCTGCTCAATGGTCGTGTATTCTAAACGAGGGAAGCATGTAGCCAATGTCATTCACTGCGCTAACGCTCCTTTCCGGTGGCCAGCAAGCCTCGGTGCCTTGGGCTGGCTCCAGTTCTGGGAACTCATGGCCAGCCTTGTGGACATCGTGCCTTACTGTCGGCATCGTATGCTCCCCATCCAGCTGGCACTTCTGGCGCACTATCGCCCGTCCACGTAGACCACCTGGTTCCGATGAATGCGATCGTGAGGGCCGCTCATCCTCTGGGGATGGTTGCCCAGCAGTCTCGCTCCTCCGGGCGGTGGTATTCCCTCCATCCCAGCCCAGCCGGATCCTGACCACAGATGCGGGTCGGGTCTGGGCTGGGGCGGTCACATTCGGGACGAGACGTTTCGGGCCGCTGGTCGCCCCCCACTTCTTTGCCACCACACATACAACTAATCGAGTGTGCATAAGAGGGAGATCACGTTACGGCTGTTATACCGGGCTTACAATGTCACTACTGCGGATTGCCTATCCATGGCGGGACAACGTGGTCCCCCTGCTCATCGTGTAGCGCGTCCAGATCTTCCGGGTGTTCGATCGCCCGGCGAGAGATCTTTTCGAATCCGCCGAAATGGCCAACTTCAAGCTTCCGACGTACTGCTCACTGGGACGCGATCCCGGAGCAAGGGCGTGGATGCTCTCTCTCTCTCTGGACTGGTCCGGGATGAAGGCTTACGCCTTCCCCGATCCCACTCATACTACGAGTGGTAGACATGGTAGAAGGTCGGACCTGGCGTGGCCCCCTTTCTTGCCTCGTCAGCGTGTTTGTCCCTGGTTTGCACTTGCTTGCAGGGACGGGGCCCGCGACGTCTCCCGGCGGAGTTCTCATTCCTGTATGACTCAACTGGATGTCCATACGAGTCTGGCGACGTTTTCTCTGAACAGCGTGGCCGCTGTCATGAACGCTTCCAGACGCAAGGCCGTTTCTCCGTTGACGCTGCCATATGTGGGGGCAGGGGCTGGCGAAGGTCCACACACTCATCTTATTTTTGACGGTGGCGGGTCTTCGCTAAGTGGTGCACTAAAAACATCAAAAAATTGTCCGCCACTGCCTCTGTTTCGCCACTCGCGGACTTCCTGAGTTCTTTAGTCAGTAGTGGCCTAGACCGAACACAATCAAAATCGGCCCCTGGGCTGTTCCTGAAAGGTTATGTCAAATCCTTGAAGACTCCTTTTTTACTTGCATGTTTAACACCATCCGCCTTCGAGGCCATTATGCCTGGGTAGGATTTGCCAACCGCCCTACGGAGGTTTTGACTGTGTGCCGACGAGCCGATGGGCTCCGCCAGTCCTGACTGCTGTTACAATCTGAACTAATTTCCTACGGCATTCGTCATGCCGTTGCGGCTCCGAATTGCACGCATTGTCGTGGGGGAAGTCATAGTTTTCGGAGGTTCGGTGCCACTCTCCATGTCCGCCCGGGTTTTCTCCAAAAAATTAACGACCTGCTTCAGCCGCTTCCACCAGTTTTTCTTTTAAAACCGATATGTCGGTGGTTCTGGTTCCCGTGAGGGCGAAACCGATTTGGGGTCCGGAAGCACTCAAATGTTACCTTTCCCGTACAAAGGCCCTTCGTTGTAGGGTAGAGCAGCTGATTGTGATAACACGACGCCGCATAAGGCTGCTTCCAAAGAAACTCGGCCCGATTGGGTCTGCGAGGTTTCAATCATGCCAATGCGGTGAACGTCAGCGAACGTGCTAGAACAATCATTAATACCGTTGGCTGGTGCTCAAACAACTCCTTCATCCCACAACAACCTACATGAGGATAGAGTCCCGAGGCTGGCGTTTTCACTCGCGCTGTCCTCGAACAGCGTGAGCATGATCAGTTCAGGGTAAGTCACTTCCGGGACTTATCACTTAATTGGTGGACTGTCTTATTCAAAATTAAGTACACGCCCTTTATTATATGAATACATTGTAACCTTAATTAAATTAATTAAGACGAATCAATGTAGCAGGTTTTTTATGTCAAGTTTTAATAGTAGTAAAGGTGGGTTTTTGATAATTAGCAAAATATGCCTAAAATATCATTTCGGCGGCCCAATCTTTGGAAAATGGCCGACGGGACACATATGTGAATGGCCTGTTTAATATGTGGACACACATTGTACATGCATTTAGCATATTCATATGACTAGTATATACATAAGTAAAAAGAAAAGGCAGGTGTTGAAAATATTAGCAAATATGCCCTAAAAGTGTCATTTCGGCGGCCATCTTGAAAATGGCCGACAGGGACACATAGTGCAATGCCTGTGATTGGAACAAACATCTTGTAACATGCATTATCATATTTATATGACTAGTATAGACATAATAAAAGGCGGTTGTTTAAATATTAGCAAAATATGCCTAAAATTGTCTTTTGGCGGCCATCTTGGAAAATGGCCGACGGGGGTGCAAATTACGATGGCTCATGATATTAATCTGTTTCGTATTCCTTTTCTCTCTCTCATCGCGCCAAATTTCATGCTTTTATACCAATGCCGATGTTTAGCTCTGCCGCCTTCGCTAATACAGGCTACATCTCCAGCATTTTTGGTACTTGGTATGATATCCTATTTGTAGCTCTTTGAGCTAAACTAGGACGAAGTGAGAAAATGGCGTCTCCAACCACAAGGTGCAAGTAAAAAGTAGATGTAGATGCAAAAAAACTGGAAGCAAGTCACAACAAACATTCACAACTAGAACAAATGTTCACTATAATACAGGAGGGCAGATGAATGTCTTTACATAAATTTTGTCTGCCAGACGGAGGAAGAATAGCTCTGATGGCTGATAGGGCTGGATTCTCTAAAGGCCGAGGCAGTAGAAATGTTGACCACTTGAGTTGGAAGATTTTTCCAGACACGTATGGACCCTTGGGTGGGGGTTTTGTTAGGGGTAGGGCAAATTATAGAGATCTGTTAGTTGTAGTTGGGATTGGATTGAAGTGATGTAGCTGCATGACAAACCCATTTGTTGGCCCTTCTGGGAAACTGGATATTAACAAGATGGTGGTGTGCATTTGCAAGACATTACTTGTTGTCGCCAGAAGACGTTGACATGAAGAGACCTCCCATCCAACACTGTTAAAAATAACTTGTAACAAAAACAGGCTTGGACTGGCAGATGGGACTCACTACATGCAGAAACGTAAAATAACTGGAGCCGTATAATAATAAATACCGCACCATTGCACGGAACGTAACAATAACGGCGTGTAAAATCTCAGCTTCGACGTTGTTGTTGTGGTTTTGACTGTTTTAAACAAATTAAGAATTATTAACGTTATTACAATCCTCTAACCAAATTTTAACATTGTAGCTATGGCATCATACAAACGTTGTTTTACGTTACCAAGGGGTTTGTAAAAAGTTATATTTTCAGGCAAACCAAATTAATTTTGAGAAACAAAGGCAATAAACAAAGGGAAAACGTGCAGAAATAAAAGATCTTTAAACCACTTTATGTACTTGTGTTATATGGTAATGTACACATTTAGTGTCTCAATAATCATCATATGAATAAACGGACACATATACTACATAGTCGAAACCCGGCTGAAGGATTACAATCCTAAAACCTTATCCACTACTCTACAATGACTTTTATGATAGCAGATGCTAAAATTTAAATTATATAAGGGTGTGTACTTTTACTGTTTTCAAATTAAACCTAAATAATACAAAAAGGAGGAGGAAAAGGAAAAAGAGTTGTTACAAACTATTTTTAAAAATGGGGAAATAAGATTTTGTATTTTTGTAATGACGTTACGTACGACGTTATGAACACATTTATTGGTTAAATGAGTTTCTAGTTGTATTCTCACGTTAAAAACAAGAAGTAAGTTACAAAGAACGTAATATTACGAAAAAAATCCACGGTCAGCGTTATTTTCATATAAATACTACCTTTTTTTCAAAATGTGTAGTATTATTTAGCCACGGTTTATTTACATTTTCTGCTCCAAATTGCATTTGTTAGGTATATGTTAAATAAAGCGTGAAGATTATGAATAATTGGGTTTACCGTAATTTAACGGTAAAGTCTGGTAAAATTAGGAACATTTTTAACCGTGAAGTTGTTGAATGAGTGATGAAAACACTGGTCGTCCGCGATAATCAGCCAAACACAAATCAGTGCTCTGCTCTCTGACTTGTCGAGCTGTGTCCATAAAGTGTTTGTGGGGTGGGTTCCAAGTCTCTGATGCATATTGAGGGGAGCGGACGAACGAGGGACTCATAGGCCTTCTCTTGACGTCTTTTGAGCAAGGAGTTAAGTTTATGGAGGAGGCCAAAGTGCTGTTAGATTTTTTACTAGAAATGATTTGTTGACAATGAGTGTTCCAGCGGAGATCATTTGCATGGATATGCCAAGATAATCGTGCTGATCAAGGATGGTGTATTGGAAGAGGGCTCGGCGACATTTTGCGTGTAATTTGAAGGGCAGCACATTTTTGATGGTGAATTCCATCAGCCAATCCTCGGCCAGGGTCTGCAGGTCTTTTGCAGCAGTTGGTTGATCTTCTGGTTTTTCTAACTCTCATAGATGATGATGTCGGTCAGCAACTAGCGGATTTGAGAGTGAAATTGGTGTCTGTATGTCGTGATATACAAACAGACATAGTGCCGGGCCAAAACCGATCCCCTGTGTAGCCGTGATGTTAACATTCCCACCAGTGGGAGTGTCTGCCATTAACCAGACACTGGGCCTGGTTGGCAGAAGAGAGAAAGATGTTGATCCAGCGGAGTGTTGAACCTCTAATCCCGTAAAAATCCAACTTGACGGCTAAGAGCTGATGGGAAACCTTATCGAACGCCTTAAAGAAATTTAACAAGATCAACTCGGTCTGTCCACGATGTTCAAATGTGGTGCCCAGTCATGGATGGAAGTCAAAAGCTGGGTGGTAACTGTTGAAAGTCGTTCTCTGGAGCCATGCTGCGAGTCAAGGAGGATGTTATTGCTGGCTCAGATGTTTGGCTACATTCGGCTCCTTAAAAAAATCATATGGCTCCCCGAATTCTTACAGCATAGGCCAGGTTAAGGGAGAGATTGGCGATAGTTAGCAGGATATGATTTTGCACATTTCTTAAATATAGCTGTTACAATGGCTTGTTTCTCCAATGGGCGGTACTTCTCCTGTGTTGATAGATTGCTGAATAAAGGAAGTCAGGGCAGGAAGCGAGCTCAACAGCAACAGACTTGAGTAATCTAGGGGGGATCTCATCGGGGCCGCTGCCTTTGATGGATTGAGGCCCTCAGTTTTTTGTTTAAGACACCTTCTTGATGATAACGGATGAGTAATGTCGGATGCGGAGATCTTCCCTTGTTTGGGTATTGTAACTGGTTGTGGAAAATGATTTGAAAACCACGCAAAGTGTTTATTTAGGCCATTTTGCATTTCAAGGTCAAGGACTAACATTTGAACTGTAAAAGTTGCAAAATGAATTTGTCATGCACACAACAATATTAGACACATCTTTAAATCGGTTTATATTACGATTTTACCTTGACTGACGTGCATTGACCTTTGACATTTTGGCCATAGCGTCCTCATTTGAGTCTGATCCTATAATAACAAACTATACATTTTTTTTATTCCGCATGATAAGCGAGTAATTTGACATCATATTTATTCAATTGCGATCGTTCTCAATTTTTACCCCCGTGTTTTAACTTTGTTTGCCCCTTCCCCAAAATGCCGGAACATTTGAAGCGGCAAGCCCAAGTAAAAAACCTTCAATTAATATTGATCAGGGAACCCGAAGACGCCTTCAAATCTTTGTTCTCAGAGTTTTGGTCACGGGATCTACATATACAGGCTGGTCTTCTACTAACATAGTTTGGTCTGGTACGTACGGGGAATCCTAAGTTCTCAGGTCGCATGAGTTTAACATTGACGCAGAATTTTTTCGGTCTCTCAGTCAAGCTTCCTCTTCCCTCCTCCAATTTTCCACCTCATTGATTTAGTTTATAGGTGGGTGCCTGTTTGATGTATTTAGCTAGGCTGTTTCTATCTTTGTCTGAAGTTATGCCATTTAGATGGTGAGTTAGACTTTCTTGCAACAGTATGGCGATCACACTTCCCCATTTTCCTTTTGGATAGATGGAGTTTATCCATGCAGTGTCTTTTTGTCACTTTAAGCTTGGAGGGCAGATTTGGCCATGAGACTTTGAAGTTTAATCGAGGATAATTTGCCAGTTTTCACCACAGAATTTTTGGTAGGATCGTTTGAGATGAACTCTGACGAAACTTCTGTTGTCAGTTCTCAGTTGGTCCATATTTGCTTTAAAATATCAAATTTGAAAACCTTATACGGCAATTTGTGTTTTGGGGTTAGGGTTTTCATGTTTTATATTAAAGAGCACGATGTCAATGAATCTGATATGCCATTTTTCAGCATCAACTTGTTCAAACAAGTTAGGGCATGAGGTGACAACCAAATCAAGCACCCATTGGAGACTGGGCGTGTGATTTTTGTTTTGGAGTTTTGACCAAAGGAATACTCTAGCACGAAGTTCAAAATTTGGAGTGAACCGATGCGGTTTGGATTTAGTGTTGACAATGAGGACCATCAATGTCAGCTAAGTTGTAATCCCCACCTATAACAATATTTGGATGGGCACACCTGTGCTTACCTCAAAAGCATGGAGACTGATTTTGATAGCTCGTCAATGGCCTCACTCTTACTGTGAGCTAGCACTGGGGCCCATTAGCTAGCAATACAGGCTTGGAGCAGCAAATTGAATACTTGGCCCATATGATGTCAACCTCCATTAGCCAAATCGGCAGGTCAAAGAGATATTAGGTTTCTTTTTTGGCAATAAACACACACTTCCCCCTTGTGATTCCCTATCTTTTGCGAAAAACGGTGTAATTTATCGTGAACAATGATAAGTTTGGCATAAGGTGGCTGTCAGTTTTTACTCACAGCCAAGATTATGTCAGGGGTTTATGCTCCCAATAACTGCCTGAAAAGCAGCTGGCTTAGCTGTACTCTTTCAGACTGTTGCAGGTATAACCATCCCTTTAGGCACAGTTTTGCGATTGTTTGGTGGTACAAATCGGTTTTAACTGTTGGGCTTGTGGGGGTAGAAGGTTTGTGCTGTGTTGGAATATCTAATCAAGGGGATCTCTGAAGAGACAACCAGATGAATTTGACTAATCAATGGAGCTGGGTGGCAACAGGTCCTGCTAAAATTTGGACACCCACACTGATAACATATCCATCCAAAGAAAAGTTTGAATTTCACAAAGATTTTGATAGTTTGAGGAGATAGGCCACAGCAACTAGTTTGCATAAAAAAACCAAAAATTGGCAAAGAGACCTTCAATAATAGCCCTTATATACTTTTCAAGTAAAAACACAATTTTCAAAGTAAAAACCACATTCAAAAGCGCACTGGCACATTTTTCATTCACAAAATAATGAACATTTCTTCAATTTGCTCCTCAAATGATAGTATAGGTCATTGGAAGAACAGAGATTTTTTAGTTACAATAAAAATACATACCCCACCCGCCGAACATATAGGGAGATTGTATGAGGAAATACATCCAGGTATTTGTGTAGGTCACTTTTTTTGTCCATAACTTTAATCACAAATGTGTATATTACATGAATATTTTGTGAACTCGTAAAAACTTTTTTCCCCAAAACTTGATATTAAAAACCACAAAGGTTATAGACCTGTCAAACGGTGTGCATAGCGGGGAAACATGCATACGGCGTGCGTGTTCTTGGGTTAAACGCCATTTTCGTTCGTTCGTCGTCTCTGAATTCGCGTCGCCGGGGACGTGAAATTACAAAATCGGTCCGTTTACTTTAACCATAAGAATCTGCTTTTGTCGTAATCATTTCGGGTGAGGGCTTGTTGTTGATAAAAAGCTTTACAACCATGCAAAAATAGAGCGATTTTTGAAAATCTTGAGGGCGCACATATTTTTCAAATGTGCCAGTGTCTCGTTAAGGTGAATATTCCTCGCATTTTTTTAATTAAAACTAATAATAGGTGTTCTCTACTGCTATTATTGGGAAGATAACAAAGAAGGTAAAATAAATGCAAAAAATAAGCGTATTTTATTTTCACCTTTTAATCATTTTAAAAGCCTTTAAAACTCCATTAAAACATTTACAGCTAAACTATACGCGTGTTTTTGTTTAAAAAAAAAACCCTTTCGACCCGAATTTATTGATTTAGGATTTTTTTGAACTGTCCACCTAAATATATGTCTAGATTCTCAGCATAGCAATTCACATGCATTCTCCATGGCAAAACGCCTTGCCCGAAGTTGTAAAGCACATTATAAACGTGAAAATTATACCAAACTTTATCTTTTGGATTGTTCCACATTTGAGATACCAAAATAGTATCTGAATGTATTTTCAAGTATTTATTTATTTGCAAGAAACGCTCAGGCGTTCTATTGAGTTGGCTTGCCAGTGACGAGTGAAGGCGCTGTTTTCCCAAAGAGTTTCTTTTGGAACAGTCTGCAAATTAGCAATTTCAATTTCCATATCATATAGAGCAAAATGACTCACAGCGGCAAACTGAAGATAAAGGCTAAGGTTTTTTTTTTAAGTTATAAATCGTACCTTCTGAGATGATTTTTCAAGTCAAAATTGAAATTCATATTTTTTTCAAACAAAAGTTTTGAGAAAAACCTATGTAAAGGTTTGTATTTCCTATACCAACACACAGTAATAGTTACTTTGGACGCTCCCTGGCTACTGTATCGGAGTACCCATGGGTTCGGAATTCATACCAGATGATTATCGGGTCTTGTACAATAGAAATAGGTAAAAAAAAGTTTAACGTGTTTTTAGCCACAAATTACGATCTCAGCTGGCCTATAAAAATGAGTCCGCCTAGTATTTTTTTTGGGTCACTGATGAACTATAAACAACGAAATTGAGGGGTTTTTTTAACACTAAGACAGTAAAAAATATATGGATTAATATCTGTAAAAAGCAACAGAAAAAAATCACGCACGTGCACACACACACACACACACATACACACAGACACACACGCACACACATGTACACAAACACACACGCACACACATGCACACTACAAGCAAAAATAAGATCACACATAGAAAAAAGAAACACGCGCGGGCATTCGCATACATAGTGTACATAGTGTATGGCACCGTTTGACATCCAAACGTTGATGGTAAGGAATACCGCCGCCTGCGTGACTCCTACCTGAGACTAATCAAAAATGCTGTCGTTGATTAATTTCGACTTGCCAGACTACCCATAATCCCTCACGAGTTTGATCATCGCAATGCAAAAATGCGAAATCTGCTGCAACTTTAACCATATTTTACAAAAATTCTAGAGGGTGTCCACGAAAGATTATGTCACCATTTGATGTAGAAATATGTTCTTTACAGATGGCAGTTTTGTTTTCAGGTGGACACCCCTAGGTTTTAATGGCATTTAAATTTTGCGTGCATCATTTTAATGTTTAAGCACGTGGTGTAAGCAAAATTGGCGCTGCCGTTTTAAACTTACCTGTTGCCAAGTTGATCGGTTGGGACACGATTGTAAACGTGTTAACTGTGAAATCAGGCCTTGGGCATCACAGTATTAATTTGATGTAAACACCAGTCCTAGGGAAGATTTACGCGACGTACCGTATAGCCGGGGACGGGTCACAAATGAAATGGATTGGGTGTAAGGCTTGCGCTTCCAAACCACGGTGGCATTCGGTGCCAGAGGGACTCCAACAACATAGGGGTCTTTGGGGGAAAATTTTTCCCCCAAAAGGGGTCTTTAGGGGACAGTGGTAAATTTCAAAAAAAAATGTGGTCTTTGGGGGGGACATTTTCAAAAATACTGGGTCCTTTGGGTGAATTTTTCAAATACAGGGGGTCTTTGGGTGACCATTTTCAAAATACATGGGGTCTTTGGGCGAATTGGGGTCTTAACTCTTTGCGGGCGGCAGGCGAGTATACTCGCTCAAAGATGACTTTTGGCACTTTTGTCTTTTCTTGTTATAACATTTCCAAATTATTTATTTTCATGAGGCGTGAAACATGCTTTTAAATGAGTCAAAAGAAGACATAGCCCTTGTTGTGGTAGTTTTAATGGCATCCCCACAATGACCTCCAAATATTTGGAAAGCCATCTCAAAAACCCCACTACTGACTTAGTGTTATAACTTATACAGAATTGATCGAGTGCAAATAGTTAACAGCCTTCATACCCGTCACCTCCAAGATGGAAGTGCCCCCCCCCGTATGGTAGTTATTACCAGCAATATGGTGCCCCTCGTGTCAATCAATTTTCTTCTCCCTACTTGATTATAGTGTGCAACTTGTCAAAAAAGAACCTCCACAAAATTAAAATTTATTCGGAGTCGGCCGGCAAGGGGAGACTCTATGAGCTTTAAAGTTTTGTACACGAAATCAAGAGGATGGTTTGTTTGTTTGTTTTTTGTTTGTTTGTTTTTTTTTTAAAAAAAGTAAAAAAAATACTACAAAGAAATGTGAAGACTGTCATCTGTGATTTGGTCAGAAATTCTGAGTGAGGTACTCAAAGGTTTGGCAAATGTTTTCCAAGAAGGACCACAATCAAAGTCGTCCTCGATACAAATAGCCAAACATGACCGATATTCTAGAGGGGTCAAGCTAGAACAGGCGACCAATATGCCAAAATTATGTTCAGTGAACGGTCTGTTTCAGTGATCGCTCCCGTTAAATCAGATGCCCCGCGCGGCGGAAGACCGCGCGAAACGCGGGCCTCCCACTAGTTAACATAGCAGGCAACTCTTTTTATATCCTTTCAATTCATGTCAATATGGGATGCGGAAGCCAGGGAACTTTCGTTTCATACATAGTGTTAACTCTTTGTAAGTAAAGTATTGACACATTGCCTGTTATGTAACCACGGATTAGGGTCAATATATTTAAACTCCTGAAGTGGAAACCATACATTATACATTGTTATGCGTTCCGACCATACAGTGCAAAATACCAATCGTATGCAAATGTCACATGTTTTGTCCATGTGACTAAGTAGACATGATGAGTCAAGCAGGCCCCCCCACCCCAGGTAAGAAGGTGAAAATGCAAAACACTCTTTATAGCGCCCTCCCAAATGTCCCACTTAAATCGATTTTAACAAAAATTATTTGACCAACTTTTTTACAAGTAGGGCTTACCTTAAGCTGTGAGACCACAAAGTATTAGCATTTTCCATCACACGTCACAGAAAGAAAAGGGTTTATATAGCCATTTAAAACGAGAATATTCTTTTAAGAATGTCATAATTGATCTGTGTCCGTCAGTGTGTATAATTTTTGTAGTGCTTAATTCCCTTCCTTTCCTTTATATCAATGTACTTAACAGATACTCTGTAACAGAAAATAAAATGTTAACGGAGTGACTATCGTTGTATGATCAGGGATTACCACTCAGTGTGAAGAGGATTGTTACATGCGGACAAAATTCGTCGTCACAAGTTGGCATAAAAGCTCCCTCCAGAAATTAAATAATTATTCGCAAGGAAAAACACCTGAATTTTGTATGCATTTTGCGAAAATTGTTAAAATTAAAAGAAACCGCCATCGCCCATCCCGAAATGGCCATTTTCAGAGCTCCAGGTAACACAAAACCAAGCAGGACAAAAATAAATGCTTTTGAAGTCAATGCATTATTTCATTTATTGTAATATCACTAAAGCAGTTAGTTATAAGGGGCAATTGTCGATTTGGGGAGAAAGTACTCTAAATGAATAGTATTGTTTAATTGTGTTAAATAATAAGAGTGCGACGACTTTGTTAAAGAGCAAAAAATCTACTTCTATGCAAATTACATATTTCGTTATTTTCATTTTACAGCTGGACTATGTAACCCGGCATGCACAATAATTTAAGGTTGAGGGCAGGGAGTTGTTGAGAGTGATCTAGAATTAGAGTTTATGATGTGCGAGGATTACTTGCATGCTTGCTGTGGGGAGTAATGTTATATTTAGGAAAAAAATGCCCCCCCCCCCTCTATAGAGGGCGCCGGAGTTCCAGACTTTTTGTCATTTGAAGGCTGGAATTCCAGAATTTAATGTCAAATACGGGGTGGGATCTCCAGCCATTTAGGTATAGAGGGTGACGGAATTACAGTGTTTTACAATTTTCAGGGAAACTTACGGAAAAATCAATTTTTAACACCCTCTATACCCCTTACCATAGTCCTCTGGGAATTCCAAGTTGTTTTACATTGTTAGGAATTCCTTGAATTTACGCGTAGGAGGTTCTGGAATTCCTGGATTTACGGAAGGTAGCGTCGGAATTCCAGATAATGCAGGGAAGGATGGCCAGGAATTCCAGATATTTTGTTGAACAAACATTTTTGCCATCTATGGGGGTGGGGGGGGATTTTTTTTCTTGATCAGCCACAATGTTGTTTTATGAGTTCGAATTGCTTTTATATGGTGGTACGTGTCGGAAAACCTCGACCCTGGAGCGATCCAGGATCGAGGCAGGATCGATCCTGATCCTGACTCGCTCCAGGTATCCTTGAGCGATCCAGGATTGAGGCAGGAGCGAGACAGGATCGGGTTTTTGATCATTACGGAATAAAGCGCAATGTGATATTGAGGTTTATTCCGTTATATATATCGTATACCTGGAGCGAGACAGGAGCGATACTTGGACGGACGATACTTGGAGCGAGGCAGGAGGGATCCTGTCTCGCTTCTCGAGTTAGAACTCGAATTCGAACTCTAAAAGCAACTGGAACTCGAATTCTACAACACCATACAGGAGTATGTGGGTATGGGTATGAATAATATAATGGAATTAATAGAGGCGACCCTGAGCTGTAATTCCATATAAAACAAACAATACATAAACAACGAAAGAGAGGTGAAATCATACTTAACCCGTGCGCAGAGATGAGAAACTTCAAAATAACCCACTTTGTAATATTGATTTAAAGCAATATTAGCACATTTTTTTGAAGAGCGCCCCCAATTTTTCAAAAATTTGGAGATTTTTACACGGTTGCATTGGTAACTGGCTAGTAAGCTATACCTGTGAATGATTAAGCTCGAAAATGTCTGTGTGTCACAAACGAAGGAATTTTGTACTAGAATAATTATTATCGGGGATCCCCGATAATAATTCAACGGCTGCTGGCAAACGGCCTTCCAATGTGAAATAGCCGGGAAATAGCGCCATGTACGTGTCTACGCTCGTCCATTAGTTGTTTTAATAGTTCGGGCAAGTCAAGTTAGAGGTTATTTTCTCGAGGTGGCACTATTTTTTTTTTTTTTTTTTTTTTAATATGTTCTGTAAAATAATATATTTTAATCAACTTGAACATATTTAACCAACTTGGTTAAAATCTGCTACCAGGTGATCCACCCAACGGTTGGTTAAAATAATTTAACCAATTATTGATTGTTGAATAAAATGTTTTAACCAAACAATTTTTAATCAGTGTTTATACAGTGTACAAGCATTTCAATACGCCTGTTCTTTTTGCTGTGTTGACGTATATTTTGAAAAAAATAAGCAAAGTGAAAGACAGTATTAAACTTTAATGGTTCTAAAATATTTTCTTGGCTGAAAACCGTATCCTTCTGCACTGTTCTACAAACAACCATAGAATAGGGCGCTTTATTAACATTGACTAAGGGTTCTAACAAGAACCATTTCCTTGTCTAAAGAACCCCCTTTTGGGTTCTATAAAGACCGAATCTTCACAGGGTTCTTTTTAGAACCAAAAAGGGAATTCTCTGTCAAAAAATGGTTTCTTTGTATAACCGTAAACTTAAAGAACCCTTAATCAATAACCCTTCAAAAGTTCTTTTTAGGACAGAAAGAAAGCTTTTTAGAGATGGCAATTATTTTATAATCGAAAAGGTTAAACAAAAAGGGTTAACTTTTTTTTCAAAATGAGCACGCACATCCTAGATGAAGGTTCCCAGGTCTATTAAATTTTAAAGGTTCTATAATAGAACATTGCGGTGCAACATACAGAAACGAAAATTGTTTTAAGTTGGCAACACTTTTTTTCTATATAGTTTCATCACCACACCACAACCAACCGTTTTCAAGTTTATACTTAATCTACTTTTCTGCTATTGGCACAAGGGTCATTTTAGTTTTTTTTTCTTCATAATATTCATGTAGTAAAGAGTAAATTATGCTTGATATGATCAGATAATGATGAAAAGTTAAAGTTTAAGCTCTTTTGCAATAAAGTACCAACCAATATACATTTGTACGTGTTTTGGTATTTTTCATTAATCGCAACAACTGTAATCTTTAGCCATTTTCAACACCTGCTTTTCGTAAACCAGATGCTATAATTTTGATAATTATTTTTGTAAAAATGAAGGGAATTGGGGTTGTATTTACGGACTGGGAATTTGGAGTTCTCTTCCACAAACCATGTCAGTTTTGCGTTCTATGTTTATAAAACTTCTCCAGTCACTTCCTCGAGCGGCACGTCCAAATGCACGTCAATTTTGACGCGCTTTTTGTTCGCTAATTGTCTCGTTTATTGTGGCTTTATATATTCACAATAACGATTGCTCTGTAGGTGGAGTAGTTTCTGGCTCCTCCGCCTACAATGAATAGGGCTCTATTAACTTGGATTAGGCTTCTTTTGTCAAGTGAAGTACCTGTAACAAATAACAACTTAACATGTGTATTGTTAGGTGCCTAATGTGACAGAAACTCAATGGCCATCACTAGTTCAGTAATGGGGCACTAATTTGTCAACTATTCACTAATTTACTTTATCTAACCAAAGGTTTTTATTTTTGAGAAGTAATCGGATTGCCACTTGTGAGATCGCGCAGCATGACTGTCTGGTCAGTGCTGTGTGTATGGCATTTGGTGTAGAAAATTTCGACGAACTTACATCTATAAAATCCATAAACCATAAATACCTGGCCCATTTACGATTACATTAAGGCTTGATAAAATAAGCCTATTCGATATGTCAGATATAGGTAAAAATAAATGGACGAGTTCACCTGTTATGACTAATATTAGCTAATATTTCTGTTAGATTTAAGATGACTGATTGACACTTCAGCGATGTGCCTAGATGAAAAACAGAGTCGAGCCATTATAGGCTTATGAGCTCTTATGTATTACAAATGCATATCTGATTCGCTTAGACCAATGATGATAAGCAGGAAAAGAGAGAACACCAATAAGAGGGTTGGTGAGCATACTCATTCTGTAGTCTTGTAGGGACCAGGATCACTTTGTTAGCTATCCCATAAGGGGGTTAATCATTCACCCAACTTAACCAGCAACACCCAAATTGGGGTGGGGTGAAAATGAGTAGGCAGTTGGTTACGCAATGAGTCAGCCTTTAAACATTAAAATAATACATAACAACTACCTAAACTAACTAAAGAACGATACTAAACTAACGAACTTAAGACTAACTAAATAACTAACTAACTACTAACTAAACTATAACTAACGAACTATAACTAACTAAATAACTAAACTAAAGAACTAACGAAATAAATAATAATAATAATAAAATAAATAAATAAATAAATAAATAAATAAATAATTAAATAAATAAGCTATGAAGTAACTCTCCCCCGAATTTCGATCACGCAGTCAATTAAGGTGCACTTCTTTAGAGCTCTTTAGAAACGTTGAGGGGAAAACACCAAGCGTTTCCAATCCTTGATTGTCTAAAATCTTGGCTGACCGATGCTGATGTCATCAACGGACGGTGACAAGTGACACACTTTCACAACGGATCATTAATTGCCCTTAATGAGGATTAGTTTAACATCTATTCAAAAGTACTCCGCCCATATCAATTTGGAGATGATTAGTTGAGTAAATATTACACAGTAGCCCTCAAGTACGCAAAGCGCAAATACGTTACACTTCCGATACCTGTCACAGTTCAGCTGACGTGCACGGCTTTACCAATTTAAACCTGTCAATTTGGAGGTTTGTATTTTGGCCAGTTAACTGATCAAATATAGGCCAATGTGCTTAAAATACGGTCGTATAATAGTTCATATGTTACCAAACGAATCTGTAAACATCAAACAAACTTAAAAGTGCATTTGGTGGTTTTAACAGACCTATATAAACAACGTTAAGCAAACTTGGCAATTGCAGCATTTCTGCGTGTTTATTTCACAGAGAAGCACATACGTACTGACGTTTGGCATTAAGCCCAATGCTCAAATATGGAAGACCTTACTTAGTTTATCACCGAAAAAACTAAGTATTCTGAGTTTTCAACTCGGTTTATGGCATTAAGCCCAATGCTCAATAGAAAACCTTAGTTTATCACAGGAAAAGTAAATTTTCTGATTTTTTTCCAACTCGGTTTTAAATGGCAAGTCACCGGTTTTCTGCGATAAATTTATAGTTTATCACCAACAACTTTATTTTTCACTTGATAAACAAGATTTTTTATAAAAAAAACTTAGTTTTTAGCAAGCGGTGAACACTAACTTTATCCTTTGAAAAACTAAGTTTCTCTCAGAAAAAAAAAATCCCCTACATTTTGAGCATTGGACTTGCATAGCTTTTGCTCGATCCCCCTGGCTCGAACTATCGGTTCGCATGATGCGGTCTGTGTGTCGGAAAATCACCCTCCAAGAGTGCGGTATAGAGCGAGACAGGAGCGCGCAAGGAGCGTGATAGGAGTCGGTAATGGGGTTTAATGCAATAGACAATATTACGGAATAAAGTTTAATCTGGTATTCCAGTTATTCCATTAGAGGCAGTTTAAAACAGTTGTCACGGAAACTGGTTCATTTTGACATTGAGAGAGAGAGGGGGGGGGAAAAAAAAAAAAAAAAAAAAGAGAGAGAGAGAGAGAACGGGGGAGATGTTTTGCTTATATGTATGGTCCGATGTAACCGATTTCGTCTGCTCCTGCTCGAATGACCGAATTGGCGATAAATCATGGTTTATAGACTTTAAGTTACTTAAAATTTAGATCAATTTTACTCGTATGAGAGATGGAGAGAGAGAGAAAGAAAGAAACTTACACTCCTAACCCTGTGGGACACTAATTACTTATATTCTATGGTTATCAATTTAGTCTATGCGCTAAACTTGATACTACCGGGATCCTGCGCGCTCCTACCGCGCTATAGCGGAGCCTGTGGGTGATTTTCCGACAGATATAAGCTCTCGTACCAAGACCATTAAACACCAAAATGGAGCTTTTAAAAAATGACGAAACTTGCGCAGCAGCTCTAAAATGTGACGAGTTAAATAGATGGGTATTCCCGAAACCCCAATTATTTCACAATATGCATTTCTAGCTCTGATCATATCATTCGCAACTTCAACTCAACAGTTGTGAAAACTTTTATGACTGAACTCTTCTCGTTCTCTTTCCTTACTTTCACATTTTGGATGAAAAAGTTTGTAAAATTTAGGGAAGGATTGAAGTATTGTGGTATTTCAAAGCTTATATTAATTGATCAGGCGAAGAATTAAAAAAACTGATTTTAGGGGAGAAATGAGATATCGGGGAACCGAATCTTCAAGACCAGTTTTTTCAAAGTGAACAACTGCACTGTTAAAAATGTTCCTAATTTTACCAGACTTTACCTTTTAAATTACGGTAAACCCCGATTATTCAATAATCTTCACGCTTTATTACCTATACCTAACATAAAATTACAATTTGGAAGCAGAAAAATGTAAATAAACAGTGCAGTGGCTAAAAAATAATACTACACATTTTGAAAATTTAGGTGGTATTTATACGTTGACCGTTACTATATTTTCCGTAATATTACGTTCTTTTGTAACTTACTTGTTTTTTGTAAGGATGCGAACTATGAAAATCGTTTTACCTATAAAATGTGTTAAATAACGTCGTAAGTAACGTAATTGAAAAAAAATGCAAAATCTTATTTTCCCTATCATAGTTTTAAAAACTCTGTTCCTCTGTTACAACCAAGTGGTAACGTAAATACAACGTTTGTATGATGCCATAGCTAAAACGTGAAAATTCGGTCAGAGGATTGTAATAACGTTTTAATTCTTAATATTGTTTAAACAGTCAAAAACCAACAATAACGTTGAAGCTGGGATTTTACGCCGTTATTTTACGTTCCCTGCAATGGTTTCGTATTTTTACGGCTCCAGTATTTTACGTTCTGCATGTAGTGAGTCCCAGCTGCCAGTCAAATGCATGTTTTTTACAGGTTTATTTTTAACAGTGTGGGATTTTCGACCAAAATCAAAATTGAGGGTTGCAAAGCCTCAGACAAGCATAACAAAACCCAAAATTTGGAAACATATGCCAATGTAACAGTTTTGGGCACATGCTGTCTCGAAGGGATTGGTAGAGATCAATACAAATTGGTTTACAAAAATCAATGTGACTCCCAAATACAAGTCATTGCATTTAATTACTACAGATCACAAATTTTGAAAGACAATTGATTTTTATCTCTTTAATATTTTTAATCTTCAGAATGTAGCTTACCAGTTATTTTTGAGATGTAGTTCTCTATCTTAGCCGATATGGTCCGGTTGAAATAGATTGAGTAAACTTCGTAAATGGCACCTGTCAGCCTAACGCATGGGCCTCAGATTTTAAACTTCATGTGTCATAAATTCCATCGTATTTAATTAATACATTCATTATATAGTCATCACTAGTTACCGTTTTTACTGGAAGGACCTGTTATAAAAATTGTTCGTAGAAATCAAGAGTTGCACCAATTATTGAGAACTTTTGAAAATGCTAATTAAAGTATACTTTAATTTAAAACCCAAGAATGCATTTAAATTTTACCTAATAATTCTTACTATACAAGATCGGTAGATCGCAAGACTGGTAAAAAGATTTTTTTTTCTTTGCTAAGAATTTTATTTGAAGTTCATGCTGTTTTTATAATCGTTTGTTAAAGCCGAGAAAAATACCTGAAGTTTAATTGTCTCGGACTATAGATCGTAACCAGCACGAATTTATGAAGAAAGAAGGGAAAGTAAGGGCAACTTCCAAGATATTTACTTGAGGAAACTTAGACAAATACTTAAGTACCCTATCACCAGAGTTTTATCTGGTGATAGAACTTTGACTGTTACTGCTTCACTGTTACTTCTTCAAAGGAGTGGAATAAGCTGCCTCTATCTATTAGACAGTCACCAACTACTAGTGTCTTTAAAAAGTACCGAATACTTACTTATTTCCTCAGTAACTTTAAATTCGTTCATGTTCATTTAAAAATGTTTTATTATACTGCTGGTCCAAAGGTGATACCCATCTTTTTCCCGTCCCACATGGTTAATTTACCTGCTTCTCGGTCTTTTTAAATCGATTTAAGAAATAAAGGGTGATGCAGTATCCTTTATGGGCGAATAATATGTCCGAGGTCGGAAAAACATAAATAATGGACGAGGCGCAGCCGAGTCCATTATTTTATTTTTTCTGGCCGAGGATACATTATTAGCCCATAAATAATACTGCCAACCCTTTATTTCTATTCTTTACCGAAAACAGCGTGATATAATAGAAAATGCCTCGGCGACCCATATTGCGGAATAATGGGCATAACTGACCATCAGAATGCTGCATTTTCAATAATGGGCAGCAGAGGTAAAGAATTTTTTTAATTTTTTGGGTTGAATTGTGTCCTTAATTCTTTTTCAGTGTTACCTTGTACATGTGGTAACACCCAATAGTTTTTTGTCTTTGTTGTCCTTGCCGTTCGGTGTTTTATTGCAATGGTCCTTTTTGTCATTGCGCCATGAATTATGGTCCATTTCTTCATTTTCTTGTTGTACAGTATAAGTACGGACATACTGTTTAAGTTAACTTACACCCAGGACTTACACTTCCACTTACTTTGTACTGTACATTACAGTTTGTAGTTTTAAGATCTATTCATTCTGTAAACGCTCTGAGCCTTTTGGGAAGGCGCACTAACTGTCTGTATGTATGTATGTATTAATGTATTTATGTATGATGTATGTATGTTTTTGTGTAATGTATGTGTGTATGTTAATGTATTATGTATGTATGTATGTATGTGTATGTATGTATGAATGTAATGTGTTGTATGTGTGTGTGTATGTTGTATGTATGTTGTATGTATGTAATGTATGTATGTATGATGTTGTATGTATTATGTATGTATGTAGGTATGTATGTATGTATGTATGTATGTATGTATGTAGTATGTATGTATGTAACTTCGCTCTCGTGTTAAGTGTAGTAAACCTACTAAACATACTGAAGAATATAAGGGTACGTCAGTCAAACCTTTTCTGATTTAACTTGAATCTTCCACATTAAATGACTCTTTCTCGACCATAGGCCTACCACCAATATTTTTCTGCCCATATTTCCAGGCGACTGTTCATTCAACTTGACGCCATCATTTACAACAAACACATAGTTTATCATTCTGACGTTTTTACAAAATTTCAAACCTTACCTCTCAACAGTGGCGTATACGCCAGAGGGGGCATAGGGCATCTGCCCCCCCCCCCCCCTTTGTGGGGAATCTTGCCCTCCTCTTACATGCCCCCTGAATAAGTGAATTCTGCACACGCGCTAATTTACAGTGAAAACAACATAGGCTATACTATCTACTAACAAATTTTAATATATGTTGCCCCCGCCCCGCCCCTGAAAAAAACATGGTTACGCCACTGCCTCAGTCAACACTGACCAACGCAACAATACACCATTAGTTACGATTTTACGTCCACAACCACACCAGGAACATTAGGCTCCAGTACAAGTACCACTAATGATATTGCTTTCAAATTGAATAGTGAATACCCAAAAATGAAACTTCATGAGAAAGCATGAAAAAAAAAATAAAATAAAATAGATCAACACATACACGGAATTGAATGAGCAATTTTTAAAAGGCTCAGGAAAATCAACGTTGAATATGCGATCACTTCGTTGAAAGTATGCCAAGGAACCGAATGTACTCTACTAGAAATATAAACTTTCAATGTACATACGAAATAGATATGTAGTAATAATGCATAATTACTGATTATTCAATTTTAATAGAAAAAAAACAAAACATGGCTATTACAGCTTTTTGGGAAATGCGCCCGATGACTCGCGTTTATGTCAAGCGGATATAGCACCAGAACCCCATTTCATCGGCGAAAAAAATGTTTTAAAAATCGGCGAAAAACATATATCGAGTGCAAATCGAAAGTGGTTTACCAATCAGAAAACGTTTTTTTCAAAGTGAACTGGATTTTTCGAATTATTTTTATTACTATTTTTTCTCAATATTTCTGATCTTTCCGATGCATGGAAAATGGGATTTTTAATTACTTCGTGTTTTTCACTGGGATTTTGAGTCACGTTGAAATATGCGATAACATTCGAATTTGCAAAGCATGCCAATGTAACAGTTTTGGGCACACGCTGTCTCGGAGTGAGCGATCAATACAAATTGGTTTACAAAATCAACGGTACTCCCAAATTCAAGTCATTGTATTTAATTACTACAGATCACAAATTTTGAAAGACAATTGATTTTTATTGCTTTAATATTTTTTAATCTTTAGAATGCAGCTTACCAATTATTTTGAGATGTAGTTCTCTCTTTGCCGATATGGTCCGGATGAAATAGATTGAGCAAACGTGGTAAATGGCACCAGTCACCTAAAATTATGGGCCTCAGATTTTAAACTTCATGTGTCATAATCTCATCGTATTTAAATTAATACATTCATTATATAGTCATCACTAGTTACCGTTTTTACTGGATGGACCTTTCATAAAAATTGTTCGTGGAAATCAAGAATTGCACCAATAATTATTAAGAACTTTTGAAAATGCTAATTGAAGTACTTTTGCCTAATAATTCTTGTTATACAAGATCGGTAAATCGCAAGACTGGTAAAAAGAATATTTTTTCTTCTTTGCTAAGAATTTCATTTGAAATTCATGCTGTTTGTTAAAGCCGAGAAAAATACCTGAAGTTTAATTGTCTCGGGTTATAGATCGCAACCAGCACGAATTTATGAAGAAGGAATGGGAAGTAAGGGCAACTTCCAAGATATTTGCTCGAGGAAACTAATATACTTAAGTACCCTATCACCAGAGTTTTAGCTGGTGATAGAACTTTGACTGTTACTGCTTCAAAGGAGTGGAATAAGCTGCCTCTATCTATTAGACAGTCACCAACTACTAGTGTCTTTAAAAAGTACCGAATACTTACCTATTTCCTCAGTAACTTTAAATTCGTTCATACAAATTGGTTTACAAAATCAATGTGACTCCCAAATTCAAGTCATTGCATTTAATTACTACAGATCGCAAATTTGGAAATACAATTGATTTTTATCTGTTTAATATTGTTTTAATATTCATAATGTAGCTTATCAATTATTTTGAGATGTAGTTCTCTCTCTCTCTCTCTTTGCCGATATGGTCCGGTTGAAAAGATTGAGCAAACATGGTAAATAGTACCTGTCACCTAACGTATGGGCTTCGGATTTTAAACTTCATATGTCATAATCTCATCGTATTTAAATTAATACATTCGTTATATAGTCATCACTAGTTGCCGTTTTAATGGATGGACCTTTAATAAAAATTGTTCGTGGAAATCAAGAATTGCACAAATAATTATTAAGAACTTTTGAAAATGCTAATTGAAGTACTTTAATTGAAACCCAAGAATGCAATTAAATTTTGGCTAATACTTCTTACTATACAATATCAGTAGATCGCAAGACTGGTAAAAAGAACGAATATTTTTTCTTAATTTTATACAAGGCTATATATACAGCTTTTTGGGAAATGCGCCCAATGACTCGCGTTTACGTCAAGCGGATATAGCACCAGAACCCCATTTTATCTGTGGAAAAAAGTTTTAAAATCGGCGAAAAGCATAGATTATCGAGTGCAAATCGGTAAAAAAATGGTTTTACGAATCAGAAAACTTAGTTTTTCAAAGTGAACAACTGGAGTTTTCGACTTAACTTTGTTGCTATTTTTTCCTCAAAAATTGCTGATCTTTCTGATGGAAAATGGGATTTTAATTACCCAAATTTGGATACCAGAAAAAAAAAAACATGCCAATGTAACAGTTTTGGGCACATGCTGTCTGGGAGTGATTGGTAACGATCAATACAAATTGGTTTACAAAATCAATGTAACTTCCAAATACAAGTCATTGCATTTAATTACTACAGATCACAAATTGAAAGACAATTGATTTTTATCTCTTTAATATTTTTAATCAGAATGCAGCTTACTAATTATTTTTGAGACGTAGTTCTCTCTTTTCACCGATATGGTCGGATGAAAAAGATTGAGTAAACTTGGTAAATGACACCTGTCCCCTAACGTATGGGCCTCAGATTTTAAACTTCATGTGTCATAATCTCATCGTAATTAATTAATACATTCATTATATAGTCATCACTAGTTACCGTTTTTACTGGATGTACCTTTCATAAAAATTGTTCGTGGAAATTAAGAGTTGCACCAATAATTATTGAGAACTTTGAAAATGCTAATTGAAGTATCTTTAATTAAAACACAAGAATGCATTGAAATTTTGCCTAAAACTTCTTGTTATACAAGATCGGTAAATCGCAAGACTGGCAAAAAGAATATTTTTGTCTTCTTTGCTAAGAATTTTATTTAAAATTCGTGCTGTTTTTATCATCGTTTAATTGCTAAAGGCGAGAAAAATACCTTTACGTGTTAAACAGACGTGTATTCCCCCGAAAACCTTAATTTTTTTCACAATATTCCATGCATCTCTGATCACATTAATTACCAACTTCAACTCAACAAAATTATTTCACCATTTGTTTGGAAACATGTGCACTCTAAATTGTACAACCGATGTAGTTATGTACAACTGGCGAAAAACATATATTATTGAGTACACATCGAAAAAAATGGTTTTATACGAATCAGAAAACTTAGTTTTTCAAAGTGAACAACTGGATTTTTCGACTCAACTCTATTTAATTTTTTTTTGCTTAAAAAATTTCTGATCTTTCTAATGAAAAAAATGGATTTTTAATTACTCCGGGTTTTTCACTGGGATTTGAGTCACGTTGAAATAGGCGATAACATTCGATTGCAAAACTTATGTTAATTGATCAAGCTAAAATTTAATTTAAAACCCTGATTTTAAGGGGAGAAATGAGATATCGGGGAATCAAATCGTCAAGCCAAAATTTGGATATCACAAAACAAACAAAAAACAAAACATGCCAATTTAACAGTTTTTGGCACATGCTGTCTCGGAGTGATTGGTAGCGATCAATATAAAATTGGTTTACAAAATCAATGTGACTCCCAATTCAAGTCATTGCATTTAATTACTACAGATCGCAAATTTTGAAATACAACTGATTTTTATCTGTTTAATATTTTTTTAATCTTCAGAATGTAGATTACCAATTATTTTTAGATGTAGTTCTCTCTCTTTGCCGATATAGTCCGGATGAAATAGATTGAGTAAACTTGGTAAATGACACCTGTCCCCTAACGTATGGGCCTCAGATTTTAAACTTCATGTGTCATAATCTCATCGTATTTAATTAATACATTCACTATATAGTCATCATAGTTACCGTTTTTACTGGATGGACCTTTCATAAAAATTGTTCGTGCAAATTAAGAGTTCCACCAATAATTATTGAGAACTTTTGAAAATGCTAATTGGAGTGTCTTTAATTAGAACCCAAGAATGCATTTAAATTTTGCCTAATATTTCTTACCATACAAGATCGGTAGATCGCAAGGCGTAAAAAGAAGATGTTTTTCTTCTTTGCTAAGAATTTTATTTAAAATTCATGCTGTTTTTATAATTGTTTGTTAAGGCCGAGGAAATACCTTAACGTGTTAAACAGATGTATATTCCCCAAAACCTTAATTATTTCACAATAATTCATGCATCTCTGATCACATTCCTTCCAAACTTCAACTCAACAAAATTATTTCACCAATTGTTTTGAAACATGTGGATAGCGGGGAAGCTTATATGACTGCAACTTTTCTATTTCTCCTTACTTTTACATTTTGGAGATGAAAAAAAGTTTGTGAAATTTTGGGAAGGACTGAAGTATTATGGTATGTAATTATTAATTGTTATTATTATTTATTATTATTAATAATAATTATTATTATTAATAATATTTTATCAACGACCCTAAAATCTTCTCTAAAGGGGTTAATTTACACATTCTCCGTATAGTCCGTGATTTGAACCGAATGTACTTTACTAGTAATTATAAACATTCTCAAAGTAATAGCATTATTACTATAGCATTTTATTTCCGTGATACAAGGCTATATAATACAATATAGCTTTTTGGGAAATGCGCCAGAGCCCATTTTATCGGCGAAAATATATGTTTAAAAAATCGGCGAAAAACACATATATTATCGAGTACAATTCGAAGGGGAAAATGGTTTTACGAATCAGAAAAATTAGTTTTTCAGAGTGAACAACTAGATTTTTCGACTCAACTCTATTTTTTTTTTTTTTTTTTTGCTCAAAAATTTCTGATGTTTCCGATGAAAAAATAGGATTTTTAATTACTCCGGTTTTTCACTGGGATTTTGAGTCACGTTGAAATAGGTGATAACATTCGTTTGCAAAACTTATGTTAATTGATCAGACGAAAAATTGAATAAAAAATTATTTTAAGGAGAGAAATGAGATATATCGGGGAACCGAATCATCAAGACCAGATTTTCAAAGTGAACAACTGGGAATTTCGACCAAAATCGAAAATTGAGCGTTGTAAGCCTGATGCATATCCAAACCCCAAATTTGGATACCAGAAAAAAAAAAAAAAAAACATGCCAATGTAACAGTTTTGGGCACATGCTGTCTCGAAGTGATTGGTAGCGATCAATACAAATTGGTTTACAAAATCAATGTGACTCCCAAATTCAAGCTATTGCATTTAATTACTACAGATCACAAATTTTGAAAGACAACTGCATGATTTTTATCTCTTTATTTAATATTTTTTAATCTTCAGAATGCAGCTTACCAATTATTTTTGAGATGTAGTTATCTCTCTTCGCCGATATGGTGGGAAGAAATAGTTTGAGCAAACATGGTATAAATGGCACCTGTCACGTATGGGCCCCAGATTTTAAACTTCATGTGTCATAATCTCATCGTATTTAATTAATACATTCACTATATAGTCATCACCAGTTACCGTTTTTACTCGAAGTACCTGTCATAAAAATTGTAGGGGAAGGAAATCAAGACTTGCACCAATTATTGAGATCTTTTTAAAATGCTAATTGAAGTACTTTAATTAAAACCCAAGAATACATTTAAAGTTTGCCAAAATATCATAAGAGATGGACTATCATTCATGTAAAGTTTTCTAAAATATGACGATATACAAGATATCGGTAGATCGCAAGACTGGTAAAAGAATAATTGTTTTCTTCTTTGCTAAGAATATTATTTAAAATTCATGCTCTTTTTATAATCATTTGTTAAAGCCGAGAAAACTACCTTAAGTACATTTATCTCAAGTTACAGATCGTACCAGTACGAATTTATGAAGAAAGAAGGGAAAGTAAGGTAACTTCCAAGGTATTTGCTACGGGAAACTTGGACAAATGATGATTGACGCCTGAGAGTTTGTTGATGCAAACTTCGCCATCGTGTTAAGTGCAGTAAACCTACTCAACACACTGAAGAATATTAAGGGTACGTCAGTCAAACCTTTTCTGATCTAAACATCTTCCACAATTACATGACTTTGTCGACCATACCACCTTTTCTTACCATATTCACAGGCGAACTGTTCACTCAACGTGACGCCATTATTGAGAAAAAAACATGTTTATCATTCTCACATTTACAAAATTTCAAGCCTTGACTCTCAAAACTGACAACACAACAATACACCAATTAGTTAACGATTTGAAGTCACACACACCATGAACATTAGGCCTACAAGTACCATTAATGATACTGCTTTTCAAATTGAATAGGACCTCCCAAAATGAAAATTCCATGGGAAAACACGAACAAATAAAACACAAACACTGAATTGAATGAGTAATTTTAAAAGGCGCGGGAAAATTGCAAAATTATCTGATAGGAAGCAAGAGTGTTTGTTGTTGTTTATATTTTCTCATGAAATGTTCATTTTGGGAGGTCCGATGAAAAGCAATATTTATAACGGTGCTTGTTGAGCTATTCGTTAAGTGTTCCCACGTCAAATACAGAGTCTAGCCATTAACTAAATTGTGTAATTTGCAGAAAGGTGTTTATGCTGAAAGTATAAGAGAACTAATGATTAGGCGTCTAACCCCAATCTGAAAATCGGACGGGAAAAACATCAAACTGAGAAATTTAGTTAAATCATCAGGAAAACAACAATGATTCCATGCATGGTCTCGCAATCGACGTGGGTAGGTTCCAATATGATTGTGTTAGTTTGGCTTAATGTTATCAGGATAATTTATAGGCCTACATCGCAATATGAAGAAAAACTAATCTGATTTCTCGATCGTCGAGAAACCCAGTTGGTCTATTATATATAGTAATATCAAGTTTTGCATTGAGAATCCGGGTTTCGCGATCAAAAAAGGGTTTCGCATATTCTATGACAAATTTCTCAATTAAAAACTGTTGCCATGTCTCTGTCGAAAAAAAAGTTTTATCGACTATAAAATCAAGTCTTTCGCCGAGAATCTAAGTTTGTCGATAGACGAAACATTTTTAATCGAAAAACTAATCTGGTTTCTCGATCGAGAAACCCAGATATTTTCGATCAAGAAACCCCAATATTTTCGAATCGTTGGATGCACTCAAATCCCGAAAAACAAGAAAGGACTACTACATACAAGAGGTTTTGAACTATCTATGAACAAGTTTATACAAAAAAGAAGGACTACTACAAGAGGTTTTGAACAACCTATCAAAAATTTGAAGTAAAAAATCCGATGCTAATTAGTGCTTGTTTGTGTCCTTTTGGGTTTTACAAATTGTCTTGTTATTATGACTTTGAATTATTAACTTAACTGTTTTGAGTTTGGTTTATTTAGAGTAACAAGAAATACAACTTCAATAATCAATTAAGTTACAGTAACAAGTGTAAAATTAGTAATTTTCTCTTTGTTTTGCAAAATTTGCCGTAATTTAATATATGTATGTTTGTGTTGTTAACATTTCTCAAATGAAATAGGGGTATTTGTGCCACTTTTACGTCTTTATTTACATATTATTATAAATATGTATGTTTGTGTTGTTAACATTTCTCAAATGAAATAGGGGTATTTGTGACACTTTTACGTCTTTATTTACATATTTTGAGGACTATAAAAAATTATTGAATTTAATATTTACGATTAATCATTTTTAGTCACAATTACTTAAACACACTGATCATTTTTGAGTGTCAGAATTTGTCAAGGTTATTCATTTGTCATGTTACTGTGAAAGATTAATTAACCTCTTTTCAAATATAACGAGAGAGTTCAGGTACAAATACAGCTTCCATCGGTTCTTCGGAAAAAAGTCTATCAAGGTATATAGGCTTACTGTATATGAGACACCTGTTGAATTAGTTCATTAGGTGATCGTTATATATAGAATTGGACATCTAAAGGTCTCTGCACTGTTAGAGATCATGCACTGCAGAGTTCCATGACTGACGTTAAAATGGCCGTGTATACTCTTCTTCTTTTAAACGTGAAATATACATTATTACAGATTTTTAACCGACAAATATACGCTGGACAAAGGCACAATTATACATTGCAGTAAAAGATACAAAATAGCAGAAAACAATCATTATTATTGCCCTATCGGCAAATTAACGATTTCTTACTAGATACGTCATCGAACAGCCGCAATTTTACCAGGAATTTTACAGCTTTTAAAGTTAAACTCCTAATTGTTAATCGAGCGATTACTTGGCACTCTCGTGTTTGCACTCTCGTGTTTTGTTCTTTGTTTTATCACCAAATTTCCATATCATATATGAAAAATGTATTTCCAAAAGCTCTTGCCAACCTGTTATTATACATATTGGTAATTGAAGGTACTATCATTGATTTTCTATTGAAATCAGGAAATCGAAAAAGTCATATAAAATAAGATTTTTGCAGGGAACGTGCAGAGAATAAAAAAGCACTAACGAACACTCTTCTTAGGATAAATCTGAATTAAAATTAAAAACTATTAGATTTATATTTCAATGTATTTTTATTTAAATTTTTAATCGAAACTTGAATTTGCCCTTGATAGCAATCCAATTAGATTATTTTTTTTAATCTAAGAAATATAGAGAGCACCAATAGTAGGCCTATCCACAAATACCGGTTTCAACTGAATTTTTAAGGTGCAAAACGTATAGTTTGTTGTAAAATATATTGAGTGGAAACATGTTAAAGCTATATTTTTACGGGTTTTTTTTCAGAATTGCAGCCAGGATTTTCCTGTAAAATTTACAGTATTTTCCCCTGCAAGTTATACGTATACATGGTATAAATGAAAAATCATAATAGTGTATAATGTTATACTTATTAAAACTGGAATAAAAGCTCTACTTCTAAAAGTCATTATAAGCCTAGAAAATTGGACATAAATTTTACAGTATTTTGCTGTATTTCCAAATTACAGCCAAATACTATCATTTTCAAAGCCTTTTAAAGTATCTTATTGTATAAGTTGCACTGTATTTTTTAGAGTGCTGGCTTATGTCGGATAGGAAATATAACAGAACGTTCAATTTTGTTTGTAAGGAACTATCATCTCATTTGTTTAGTTAATAGTAATTGATTTAATATACTTCCCGTTTGGCTTCTGAAACTGAGTGAAGTTTTGCAACTGGTTCCGCTACCTGTCGCTGTCATTAACTGGATTGACGCTGCTATACTACTCTAATCTGGAATGACAGGAACATATTAAAGATCTAAATATACAAATTAATTAAATTTGTTTTTTAATGGCGTTGATGATGACGAAAAATCGAAAAACCTGGTCTGTTGATCGAAAAATCACTTTTTAATACCCCTTGGATTTTCGAACGATACGAAAAAAATTCATCGAAAATCTAGGTTTATCGATCAAAAATCTTGTTTTTTTTTATGGAAAGGTATGGATTCTCGCTAACAAACTTGTTTTGGATGGAAAACCTGGTTAAGTTTTGAAAAACAAAATCGCAGATATCGCATATACACCTTAATTTTTGATCGAAAACCTGGTTTGTCGATATTTGTTGCTTAAACGTATAAACTTAATGTCATGCAAGAAATCAAGAAGCTTCAAGACTGATAGTAAAATGCCGTAATTTCACATACTTTTCTTTATTTTGATCATGAAATAGACATGTTACAGAATATTTTTCAGCGTCAAATATGCACTGAATAAGGCACAATAATATCGGTTTTCCAAGTTAGTTTAAAACATTTTGCATTATATGTCATCTCTCGTTAAGTTGGTTTTCGTCCTAACTGAAATGTTCGTTTGTTTAAACAATTTCGTCTTTGATTAATTATATTCAGCATTTGATGCATTTTCGTCAAAATTAGTTTAATTTCGTCTTATCCATGGGCCCATCATCTGAATGTACAAGTAATTTGTCTTTGGTCACATAATTTGGCTTTTAGCTCAGTATATTTTGTCTCGTGTGATGTATGTATATATATCATGACTAAAAGCTATAGGCCTGTAACATCAGCAAAATTTATCATATTTTTTTCTGTCTTTTCCTTTGTTTATATCTCAAGCACAAAAAATACAAACAAGATTAAGAAAATCCAAAAAAGAAAAAAAAGAAATACAAATAATGATATTAAAAGAAAGAAAGAAAGAAAGAAAAATGAGCTGAAAGAATTAGGAAGAAAAAGGTGAAAAAAGAAAGGAAGAAAAATGAGGTGAAAGAAAGAAAGAAAGAAAAAGGTAAAAGAAAGAAAGGAGGTTGGCGAGAGGTGTGTAGGTGAAAGAAAGAAAGAAAGAAGAAAGAAAGAAAGAAAGAAAGAAGAAAGAAAGAAAAGAAAGAAAGAAAGAAAGAAGAAAGAAAGAAAAATGAGCTGAAAGAATTAGGAAGAAAAAGGTGAAAAAAGAAAGGAAGAAAAATGAGGTGAAAGAAAGATTATGATAAATTTTGTTGATGTTATAGGCCTAACTCTTAGCCATTGCCTATGCAAACAGCACACAGGACGGAACTTACTGAGCTAATTAAATGGTTTATTGCCAGTTGGTGCAATCCCATTTGGTCTAATAGCCATTTTGACTAACTTCAATTCATCTAAATCCGTATTGTCTAATACCAATTTGTCTAATACCCATTTAGTCTGACATCCAATTTATATAACAACCAGCATGTCTAATTCCCACTTAGACCAGATGGGTATTAGACCAGATTGCTATTAGACCAATTGGGTATTATACCAAATGGATATTAGACCAAAGGGATATTAGACAAGATGGATATTAGACCAAATGGGAAGTTAGACCAAATGGTGTTTGTGGTTATTAGACCAAATGGTAGTAGACAAAATGGACATTAGACCAAATAGGAATTAGACATTCTGGTTGTTTGATAAATTGGATGTTAGACTAAATGGGTATTAGACAAATCGGCATTAGGCAATATAGGTTTAGATGAATTGAAGTTAGACCAAATGGCTATTAGACCAAATGGGATTAGACCAAATGGCCATAAACCGCATACAACACACAAGACGAAATATACAGAGCTAAATGTCAAATTAAAGGGTTTATATTTCATCCTGTATGTTGTATGCATAGGCAATGGCTAAGAGTTAGGCCTATAACATCAACAAAGTTTATCATAATCTTTCTTTCACCTCATTTTTCTTCCTTTCTTTTTTTCACCTTTTTATCCATTTCTTTCAGCTCATTTTTCTTTATTTCAGCTCATTTTTCTTTCTACCATTTGGTCTAATAACCACAAACACCATTTGGTCTAATTCCATTTGGTCTAATATCCATAGTTTAATATCCCTTTGGTCTAATATCCATTTGGTCTAATATCCATTTGGTCTAATATCCATTTGGTCTAATATCCATTTGGTCTAATGCCATTTGGTCTAATGCCAATTTGGTCTAATATCCATTTGGTCTAATATCCATTTGAGCTAATATCCACTTGGTCTAATGTCCACCTGGTCTAATATGTACTTGGTCTAATAATATCCATTTGGTCTAATATTCATTTGGATGTTAAACCCAAAGTAATTGATTTTAAACAGTGATTTAAATATTAGCCCAAATGGATATTAGACCATATGGACATTAGACCAAATGGATATTAGACCAAATGGGCATTAGACGAAATGGGTATTAGACCAAATGAATATTAGACTAGCTGAATATTAGACCAAATGGATATTAGACCAAATGGATATTAGACCAAATGGATATTAGACCAGATGGATGTTAGACCATTTGGATATTAGACCAAATGGAATATTAGACCAGTTGGGTATTAGGCCAATTGGCATTAGACCAATTCGGTTATAGACGATATGAGTTTTAGACCAGATGAATATTAGACTACATGGCTAATAGACTAAATGGTTATTAGCGTAAATGGTTATTAGACTAAAGGTCCGTTCATACTTCCACTGCACTGCATTACTGTGCAGTAAATTTACTGCAATGTTCCGTCACTTCCACTGCACTCCTAATCGATTTACTGCAGGTCAACCCAGGTCACTGCAGGTCACGGATTGCAGTAAACTTGCGATGGATTGCAGGAAAATTGGCATACTGCACCACTGACTGCACCCCACTGCATCTTGCTGCATCGCCAGTTAAAATAATTTTAACTTTGTTGCAGTACTGCATTGCGTTGCAGTACTGCAAGTGATTGCAGTAACGATTTTTGTAGGCTGCATTGCAGCACTGCAATGCAGTGAAGTGTGAACGGACCTTAAATTGTATTCTTAAACAGCTGTGAAAATGTAAGCAATTTCATTGGCTGATGCCTGGGTTCAATTCGTTTAATTGAACCCAGGTAGTACGCGCTGCGTATTGATGTTATTTTTAGGTTGAAGCGCTCGCGTCATACTGCGTTTTGCTACGTGCGCGCGCGCCTGCCAATGTTACGTCTCGTTGCGTATGATCGTTGCGTTCAACGGGTTGTTCGATTGTTGTCACTGGGTGGTGGAAGTCCTTTCTTGTTGTATTAAAATGCCGTAAAACATCGCGAAATTGAGTTAAATATGACCTTAAATGATAAAGCTGTTTAAGAATGAGAATAAAGGTATGATTTTTTTGGGAACCGGTACTCTCTTTACGACGAATTGAACCCGGCGACAAAAAAAAAAAAAAAAAAAAAACAAGAAAGGACTGCCATCACCCAGTGAAAACAATCGAACAACCCGCTGAACGCAACGATCATACGCAACGAGACGCAACGTTGGCAGGCGCGCGCGAAAGTAGCAAAACGCGGTATGACGCGAGCGCTTCAACCTAAAAATAACTTCAATACGCAGCGCGTACTACCTGTGGCACATTCAATAAACGAATTGAACCCGGGCATCAGCCAATGAAATTGCTTACATTTTCACAGCTGTTTAAGAATCTCTAAGTAGACCAATTGGAGTTAGACAAAATAGTCATTAGACCAAGTGGGATCAGACGAAATGGCAAGCCACCAATTACATGACCGAAGACGAAATAGCTGCACATTCAGATGATGGGCCATGGATAGGACGAAATTAAGCTGATTTTGACGAAAATGCATGAAAATAAAAAGTTAATTTTATTGATCAAATGTTGAATATAATCGATCAAAGACAAAATTGTTAAACAAACGTACGCGCGCGCGCTCATCTCAGTTTTCTTGGGACGAAAAACAACGAGATACAATACAGCGGTAAAGGGGGATTTATAACGCGTCTAATTACAAATGATGCAAGGCACGGTGAAAAAAAGAAAGACCGTGAGGAAGAAGAAACCACACAGCTAGGAATCTGGAAATATATGGGTCTTGAGAAGTTCCTTGAAAGAAACTAAAGCCCGTCTGAGATATGAAATATAATGCAAAATGTTTTAAACTAACTTGGAAAACCTATACTTAAAATTTATAAACATTTACTATATAACAGTGAATGTAAATTTACGAAGATTTCTAACAGTGCGTAGACGATTGTTAATAATTGCAAAAGGTCCACTTTTTTGCTAATTTGTTGATAAAAAAAGTCCAAAATTTGGAGAAAATTGATAAGGAAGTCCACTTTACACACACAAAAAAAAAGTCCACTTTTCGAAGTCCCGCACTACCCTTAAATAAATCCTGCGTACGACCCTATACCCCTTGTCACTCGCCCTTTACTTTATAGCCTTTGATAGGGTTTATTTTTGTTTACGTGTTGATTGAACTTGGCCTATCGGATAAGAAACACAACAGGAGGTTTGAATTCGCTTGCAGGAACTATCATCATTCATCTCATTTGTTTATATATTATTAATTGATAATATACTTCCCGTTTGGCTTCTGAGACTGAGTGAAGTTTTGCAACTGGTCATACCTGCCCCTGTCATAAACTGGATTGACGCTGCCACCCTACTCTAATCTGGAGTGACAGGAACCTTTTAATGATCTAAATGGACAAATTAATTAAGACTGGGTTTTAATTATGTTTAGTTGAATCGCTGGGCGGAGACATTTGTAACTTACAGAATGCAACTGAAGTATTGAGTCAATATGGTAGATTATCAACAAGCTTTTGTTAGTGTAATAACACGCATTTTTGTGCATTATTCCAAGTAATGTCCACTCTTAAACTCCTTACAATAGAAAGATATTTCAAGAGGAGCTAAAAATTCGCCGTCTCTTTAGTTTTCAAACTGGCGTCACTCGCCTATACTTCAGTGAGTGTAAACTGCATGTAGTGGGTTTATAGTGTAGTTGAAGTGGGTGGGAGGGCAACGATAATCACAGATGGCTAATTGATTACAATGCAATAAAAAACAAACCATCAAGGGTAATTAATGGTTGCTTACTGAGTGTCTGAGCACCCCCATCTCCGTGGAAAGAAAGATGGACGATTCACTAGGTGTGAACTTGTGTATAGGTGTAAAATCTCAATTCATAGAGTTGTCACAAACTTAGGTAGGATCTGCACCGTTAGGATAATTGACAGGCATTATGCATAGAGATGTTGAGTAGTCGTTGATGGCCTAACTACTCAACGAATTTGAAAATCAATTGTACACTAATGGGTTGATTGACAACCCACCAGGCTATAGTAAGCGAATATCTCTCTAGTTAGGCGCCATCCGGATTTTAACACTCTGAGCTTTTAAGACTACCTTCAATAAAGTTGATTTTAATAATCCACCAACAGCACACATTCGTCAAGGAAAGTACTCGCACAGCTGGATATCGTCCTACGTAATAAAGAAGCGTTACAAACCGAACTTCATCCATTAGTGTCTTGAACACCAACCAGTCCGGACGTATTTGATCTTATCCCAAAATAAGATCCTAACTAAATCCTAGTTGTCAACCCGCGATGAAGTTAACTCAGGGCACTCCTGGTGGCATCCTCACCTGTGGAATACCAGCAGTTGAAAAGCAATGTTTGCGTTCTCAACCAACGAACTACTCTATTGACTTCATTCTCAAATCGGGAACACCGTCGGCGGAACGATTCTTGCTGAAAACTCAGGAAAAGTCAGCGGCAGAATCAGCGAAGTGTCGTGTCGGAGATATGGCATTTATATCACAATACTGTGACGGTAAGAGCAATTTATAATCTTTAAAATTTTGAAATAACGATGACAGACCCTTGATTTTTGTTATACTTTTACATGTAATTTGTTCACCATTTTTGTTTACAATAGTGTTTATAACTATAATATTACTTATCAATACGCGACAATTTTATTACATAGTTCATCTTTCAAAAAACAAAAATTTAGAGTTTCAGGTCCATGAAGCAATTTGTATTCGTCAACCAGTTTTCAAGCGAGGAAGACATACGAGATGCTTCTCACATGCATAATGATTAGATTAACATGATTTCAAATAACATAGCAAAAAGCTGTAATGATGTATCAGACTTTAAGTTTAATCACTTCATCTATCTAATATCATTTTAACCTTTTATTATTTTCCCGGTCCCGTACAGATCTATCCTACTCAGGCTCAGACAGATCCTCCGTATCCTCGTCTTCACCTCCATCATCTCCCGGCAGCATCACGTCCTCAGGAAAACCAACACCACGAAAACGAAGCAAAATGGACGACAGCGAAGACATCGACGTCGAGGGGAATGACTCCACTGCTGCCATGCCTGGAGATAAATCGGACCGCAAGGTTCGTCGTAGTCGCACTACTTTCACTACATATCAACTGCACCAGCTTGAACTTGCGTTTGAGAAGTCTCAATATCCCGACGTTTTTGCCCGTGAAGATCTGGCGATACAACTACGCCTGAGCGAGGCGAGAGTACAGGTTAGTAATAGTTGTAATAATTTTAACTAACATTAGTTATATGACGTTATATCTTTAACACTATATGCACACTTTTAAAATTAGTCATTTTGATACGGAAACTATGTCAGCGGAGAGCCCGCCATGATATTTATCGGCTTTTAACTAATTTTTATATCAAAATGATCAAATTTTTATTCAATTTGATCAAAATTATTTAAAAAAACGAATTATTTCATGATACCAACTGTTGAAGTAATGTGTGACGTGATACAAATGGGGTGATGTTTCCAGCAAGTCATAGAAATGTTGTTATCAGTTATCAGTTAATTTTGCGTGTATCAGTTTGCCTTGATATAGGGTCGAAATGTCAGCCCTGCATGGGTATTCATTTCATATCGTGAGCTTTTCATGTTAACATATGCTATAAATGTAGATTTATCGTGCGCTACTTTTATGGGAGTTGTTATCAACTTAGACTGTTAGAGGAAAACGATATATAATTAGTACGTTGCCCTAGAATTTTGTCGAATTTTCTCACGATTTGGTTTAAATCGATGAGTATTACATATGCCTCGTATTGTAAATTCTTTAAAGAGGTAAAAAATGGCAGTTATATTTGTCAGTTTTGTGAAATAGGAGTTATAGTTAAAAATATGAACGCCTTCGGGGAAAATCTACTTTTGTGCTCATGCAACATTTTAGAATTATTTTATGGAAGATTATATTATGTATCTAAATATTGTTTTATGCGATAGAATGAATTTAACGATTCTGAAATCTGCCTTTAGAACCTGCAGTAAACTTTTCTGTTTCCTTTAAGAAGCATTCCTGGCTTGGATTAACGATTACACAAATTACAAGAATTCTTTTTCGAATCTTTTTTTGCTTAGGGTATACTTTGGACTCGACATTCACGAGTTTGATAGAAATTTAAAAGCAATTCTTTGATGCATAATCTCTACAGGATATATGCACTACTTTAAAAAAAAAAATCTCTGTAGTTTTTGAAGCGACCGAGCAATCCCAATTTGGTATATACTGACATCTTAAATCTTTCAAATTTTGACTAAATGTTTTAGGAAACCTAAAAAATGGACTGTGTTGGCTAAAACTGAAAAAAAAATATTAACTAATCCAGGGGATATTCAGGTCGCGCTTGGCTTTTGCTATGTTTATGATTCACAAAGAAGACAGAAAGTATATACTTTGAGCGTATTGAAGATTGATAATATGCCGTGGAGCGTATTGAAGATTGCTAATATGCCGTGTTAATAAGTTGTTAGTTATTATTTTAATGCATCACAAACAATGTAACCAAGATAAACTAAACACACATCTACTGACGGATATCCACGATTCCCTTGCCATCTACACTGTATTTGTGTCTATATTTTAAACATTTTATTTCACCTCTGTCCTGTACATTACAGGTATGGTTCCAAAATCGTCGTGCTAAATGGCGTAAGAAGGAGAAGATGGTTGACCATGATAGTCCCGCACTCACTCATCCAATGGGTCGCCCATATCACGATGCCTTGACAGCAAGAACTATCATACCAACCGAAGTAGCCACAGCAGCGTTACCAGTTTGGGCTTCTCCTGCCAGACCTCCAATGCCTCTTCGTTCATCAATTCCTCTTCATCAATCAATTCCTCATTCACAGATGATGCATCCAAGTGGACTGCCTGTTGTAGTTCCGTCTTCAACCCCTCCGTATCTGCTACCTGGCATGCCGTCATTTCCCCAGGGCCAGGTCCCGCAAGCAGTAGACATATTTCGTGTTCTCCCATCAACGACCGCGAGAATTTCCCACCCATTCCACCCATTGACTCTTCGTATACCTCCCACAACCGTATCACCTCCTCTGAAGAGTAGATCAACTTCAGACTTGCATTACCTTAAAAACTCTGAGCAAAGATGCATTGAGAGAGCACGTCAACCATTTTCAGACTTTGAGACCAGAGCTGTAGTGGCTTCATGAGACTGAACTCTTACAATTTTATATATGAACACTTTACTAATGGACATTCTGTACAACATAATATGAACACTTTATTAATTCAGGACATTCTGTACACGAGTTTTGGGGTGAAACACTTGCAAAATGACATTCTCTTATAGTTAATCTGATTTTCGTCAAAAATGTTGATATTTCAAATAATATATACTCGTATAACTGTGAACACAGTCAGTTGTAGGCACAGATATAGAAACCATCATAAAATGGACGACAATTTGTCTATGGAAGTTTTTAAAACCAATAGTGATATGGTTAAACCAATTAGCTAAAATTTGAATCAAAATCGTATTTGGCATCCATAGTGGTTAGATTCTATATCGTATTTATTGACCCTATCTCCAAAAAAAGGAAATTACAGTCTTTTCTTGAGTAAAATCTTAGTCAAATTTGATTTTTACGCAAAGCTGACTATATCTTAGCTTCTATGTGAAAGATTTACTCAACTTCGACTAGGTTTTACTCACAGATAACCGTAGTTTCCTTTCAATCAATATTTCGAGAAGTATAAAGTGATCATCGAATTGTGATAATTTTACAATTTTGACAAAAAATACGTGCCCGCCAAAGATTATCGAAGTATATATTTTAGTAAATTTATTTACTTTTATATAGAAATAATTTATATTGATCGCTAAATTGTAAACACTTTGGGTAAAAATTACCCAATACTGAGTATCAACTACTCAGTTGTTGGGTACACATTTAACCAGGTTGGGTAATTTAAAACCCAAATTGGGTAATAGTTATTAAACGGGTAAATTTATACCCAGTCTTTGGATGATTGCTATTAGTAAGGTTATCGTTTGGATACATTTTACGCCAACATTTTATCAATGCATAACGACTTTGGTATGTTTCATTATAGGTCACTGATAAAAATCTCAGCTTTGAGACATTAAAGGTGTATTTTGCGATGTTATCGTTTTTGTGTATGATTAAACAGATATCCTGGAAAAGTTATTTCAAAAACTAAAGTTGATTCTATTGATGTGTTTCGATGTTATAGCAAAATGTTCGTATTGCTAGTGCTCCATAGGTTCACTGTGTTGTAATTTCTCTCCGTTTAAGCCCATGAATACTTCCAGTCGCAGAGAGCGATTTCTGCTGCGTGAGTATGCGTAACACTTGATCTTGGGTCAAAATCCGGTATTGCCATGCGCACACCAATCGCTCGCTGCGACTGGAAGTATATCATGGGCTTCACGGACAAAAAAATAAGCACTTGTGATATAAACATTTTCTCATAACACCAAATCGCGCGATTGGAATCAACTGTAAGAATAAGCTTTCTTCGGGGATATCTAGAGAACCATAAACCACGCAAGTTGATAGAATCGCGAAATGCATCTTTGATGTTTATATTTTGCTTTTTTGTTGTAGTGCAATCTTTGAGAGAACAATGTTTATTCAACACTTTGATTGAACTTTATTTTTGTAAAATATGAATTATTGATAATTAAGTAAAATTATTATCTAATCTATTTAGTCCAACGTGAAAGATGAATGAAATTCATGCATATGATTTTTTATTTTCACATGGTGGTATTATATGAAGTCAAAGATTATTAAAACGGGAGAGCGTGGCCTAGCGGTTAGGGTGCTTGCCTGTGGCGCAAATTTACCATCAAAATTCCCGGGTTCGAATCCCGGTGGGGTCGTGGCACTTGCTGGGATTTATTCGGGTACTATCAATTCTGGATTTGATCTGTATACCAGCTATTGGTTAAATACAGAAAACCGCTCTCCTCCATGGTTCACTTGGAATTGGGCAAATGGATCATGAAAGCATCCCGTCCTTCGGAGGGGACGTTAAGCCGTCGGTCCCGTGTACAGAGAGTCACAACTGTACATGTACATCGCAGTCAGTGTCGAATAAGAGTAGGGTGAAAACCCCTGACTGTTCCCAATCCGCCCAGCCTCAAAAGCGGGCCGTGTTAGGAGCGTCCGTATCATGGATACGCGCGGCCCAGGTTCAGCACACTCAGTTGAATAATCCTGACACCACCACAAGCCATTACCAATGACTTGTGGATACGCTAAGAAGAAGAAGATTAAAATATTTACATTAGTTTATTGATTCAAAACAACTAAACTCATTGTTGCTACCTTTTATTTATGTGTCACCTATTTCATATGTCATGGTCATGGCAATAGAGTACTGTTCCGCCACCCATGAACACAGGTCTTCAACATATCCCCTTTAATTAAGTAAGGTCGTAGGGTATCCACTTTGCCTAAAATATGTTTCCGGTTATCGAAAACCTTCTTGGAAAAAATCTGAAATTTGATTGGATTTTTTTGGGTATTAATATAATTTTACAAAATACCATTATATATGGTTTTATCCTTTGTTGGTGTTATCTTGTGATATTGCAAAATATACACATATCGGTGAAAATCTAAATTGATCAAATCACAACTTAAAAACTCCGAATATCTACCGATATTCCAAGTTTCTCGTCGATCGAGAAACTTGGAATATCTGTGATAATCCAAGTTTATCAAGTCAGAAAAAAACTTGTAAGATTTCCATTAATATTCCAAGTTTTTGATCGAAAAAAAAAACCGGGAATCTCGGTCAAGAAACCTGGAATATAGTGTTTATCAACTTGGAACTTGGAATATCGACCGAGATTTTAAGTTTTTTGATCATTGATATTCTAAGTTTTTCGATCGATAAACCTGGAATCTCGATCGAGAAACTTTGATTGAATCTCGGTGATAATCCTAGTTTATCAAATCAAAAGTTGAACAACTTGGGATATCAACTGATATTACAAGTTTTTTTCGCAATATTCAAATTGTAGGTAAACCGAAAGAGTGGAATTCACTCTTTTAGAGTAAAAACACTCTTACATTTAGAGACGATAGCCTTCCCTAAGTCTATGACTGCATGGTGCCAGCGCGACCTGAAAGTTCCCTGAGTTAGTTACTAAATTTTACAGTTTTTCGATTTTAGCCAACACAGGCCATTTTTTGAAATTTCCTAAAACATTTAGTCGAAATTTGAAAGATTCAAGATCTCAGTGTAAACCAAATTGGGATTGCTCGATTGCTTCAAAAACTACATATACTTTTTTTAAAGTAATGCATATAATTCTGTAGAGATTATGCATCAAAAATCGCTTTTAAGATTCTGTCAAACTCGTAAATGTCGAGTTTATGTCCAAAGTATACACCTTAAGCAAAAAAGCAAAAAAGATTCGAAAATAATTCTTACACTGTCTTTTTGTGTAATCTTTAATCAAAGCCATGCATGATTCTTAAAGGAAATAGAAAAGTTAGTGAAGGTTCTAAAGTAGACTTTAGAATTGTCAAATGAATTATATCGCATAAAACAATATTTATACACACACACACACTATAATAAGTCTATCATAAAACAATTATAAAATTATAAAATTTTGTATCAGCACAAAAGTAAATTTTCCCCGAAGGCGCTTATATTTTCAACTATAACTCTCTTTTCAAAACACTGACCAATATAAATGCAATTTTTACCTCCGAGAATTTACAATACGAGCCAAATGTAAAACTTATCAATTTAACCCAAATTGGTGAGAAATTTTCACAAAATTACAGGGCAACCTGCTAATTATGTCTCGTTTTCCTCTAAGTTGATAAATTGAAAATTATGATGAAATAAAACTACATTTATATCATATGTTATTAAAAGCTCACGAAGTGAAATGAATATGCATTTCGACCCTATCAAAGGTTAACCGATACAGGCAAAATTAACTGATACAACATTTCTATTTGGCTTGCTCGAAACATCACACCATATCACGCCGCACATTACTGCAACAGTTGGTAACATGGTTTTACACATTGTCACAGATTAGCTATTTTTTTACGTAGCTTTTGACTCTTTCTTTTTCATGTATTAGAATTCTATGACTTTTATCCGAAGTATTATTCAATATTTTGCATGGGGGGCAGAATTTGGGTCCTTCTCCAAAGACATGGACAGGGTACCGAGCAGGGGGGCGCTTGCCCCTATCCCCCACTGGTTACGCCACTAATACTTTGAGTTCTTTCCTGTACACCATATAATAAGATACATGTATTTTGAATACTAAGGGACCGATTTGTTTTGGAAAGCAAGGCGAGGGTGAATAGAGAGTTTAGAGAATGCTATATTTTTCAACAAAATTAAAATGCAAAGGCATAAGAAATTCAAGGGACTGTCATCGTTATTTCAACATTTTAAAGATTATAAAATGATCTTACCGTCACAATATTGTGATATAAATGCCATCTCTCCGACACGACTCTTCGCTGACTCTGCCGCTGACTCTTCCTGAGTTTTCAGCACGAACCGTTCCACCAGCGGTGTTCCCAATTTGAGAATGAAGTCAATAGAGTAGTTGATTGGCTGAGAACGCAAAATCAGGTTAATGTTTTTTTATTATCTATTTTCTTTAAATATCGCCCTTTGAAAAATCTTCAGGCCATTTTTAATTCATTTTATTGTTTTTCAAAAGGCGAGTATAAATTAAAAATTCTTTAACTTCTGAACCGATGTGAACAAATGTGTTTTAATCATTTAATAATGTGGCTTTATAGGATCACTGGTTGAGGCATAACTTAGTTCTTATGACCCCCCCAGCATGAAAGTCGATTGTCAATTGTTCATCGAAACCAATATGATGGCATGCCTAACTTTTAACATGTTACCTTTGACCTCTCAACCATAGGTTACAGCAAGTAGCCGCCATTAACTTTTTCTCAGCTTGTTCCGGTGATCTTGTTTATAATTAGAACTCAAGTCGACCCCAATTGGCCACTTACTGGCCACCAACCAAACTTCTGTGAAGACCCCATGGCCATAGCTGCAACATACATCTTCACAGCATTAAAATTGTGGGATGACTAGCATTTCACAGGTTTTAGAAAATGACCCATGACCTTTAATGCAAAACTGGTAATAACTTAAATGATGTACCCTGATCAATGATACCACTGACCAAGCTTGAGCCAATTGCGCCTAAGGGTTTCGAAGAAAGCTTTCAAATGTGACCAAGAGGAGGGATGGTGGTGGAGGAGGTGGAGGCGGAAGCGGTGGTCAAATACAAGTAAGATAATTTGGCGTCTCTGTATATATACTTATAGAAGTCACTATGTGTTTGGAAAAAAAAAACTAATGGGTCATGGATAAGAGCAATACTAAAGAGTGGTTGCAAGGGTCATCTCTTAAGTGCAAGTGCCTCCGAGCATTCTCATTATTTAATGTCATCAGCATTACTGTCGCTGACATCGTCTTGTATCTTAATTATGGTCATAAAATTAAAACCGTCATGATTAATACTAGTAGGGTTTGACTTTCAAAAGAACGTGCATGCTTAAAAGAACGTGCTCATATCAAAATATCTTGCCCTGCATGAGACCAACACGGCCTTGTCCATTTATTGTTTTAATCATAAAAATTGACGATTTCTTTTAAATATAGCAATGTTATATTTATATCAATGACAACAGAACCATTCGACTGTTGTGTGCCCCATGTACATGTAGAATGTCAAACCATTCTATACATGGGACATGGGGCATATTTGATCCAATATTCTTTTAAACAATAGACGATTTGCACGATCCCCATAATGCATCCCGTAAAGTGCCCATTTCCCCCGTAAAGTGCCCATTTCCATCTGGGAACTTGTACAAGAGTTCATGTTTACAAAAAAATCTGTTGTTCGTTCGCGTCGGCGGATAGTGCCTAAAACTACAATACAAAGTACCTTTTCACGTGAAGCTAATCTTAAAGACATGTAGAAGAATATCAGAGGAAAAAACAACTGAGGCACTGATGTTGAAATTACGACAAAAGGTGCCATTTTCGATCGTACACGTGCCCTATTTGTCACCTGCCGGACGATACAGAACATTCGCGGTTCGGCTGTGCAACGTTACAGATAAGGTGTGTTTTCTAGTGTTGCTATTACGCTCTTAACCCTACGTTTTAGCTGACTTGAGGCTGGTACAAGTTCCCGGATAGAAATAGGCACTTAACGAGATGCATTATGGGAATCGTGTAAATCGTCTATTGTTGGTTAATTGCCCAACGGTTGGTTCAAATAATTTTACCAAATGTTGGTCCAATTTTATCCAACTTGGTTAAAATTAAAGTAAATTTTACCAACATTGGTTAAAAATGTAATGAAATGTTGGCTAAACTGGTTTAACCAACCGATTTTTAATTCATGTTTTTACAGATTAGGGAGCCACACTAACTATCTAATTAACAGGGTGATATTATATTTTTTTCTATTAAGTCTATGAAGAATGAAGGTTATCTCTTTTTACATTTAGAATTTTAGCGAGAGAGAGAGAGAGAGAAGAGAGAAGACGATGATGTTTTGCCCGATGTAATCGATTTCGTCTTCTCCTGCTCGAATGACCGAATTGGGTGTCAATCAAGTTTGTACTGACTTAAATATATATCCATTTTACTTTAACTGGTATAAGAGTCCCAATTACTAAAGATCCATAGAATAAGTTGCGTATCAATTATCATCTTGCCGAAAACCTGTTATATCCTTATACACATAGAATAGATCCTCAGTCCACTTTTCCGCAATTGTCAACCGGTAAACTTGAAAGTTTTAACTTAGCACGTTTCTTTTAAGCATGTACGTTCTTTTGAAAGTCAAATCTTACTAGTATTAATCACGACCGTTTTAATGTTATGAACAATCTTAATTAAGATACAGACGACAACTACAGTAATGCTGGTGACGTTAGGTAATTAGATTGTTCGGAGGCACTTGCACTTTAGAGATGACGTATTCAATCCCTATTTAGTATTGCTGTTATCCATAACCCCATTATTTTTCTCCAAACGTATAGTGACTCCTATCCTATAAGTACAGAGACCCCTAATTACCTTACACCTCCACCCCTCCCCCGGTCACATTTGAAAGCCTTCTTCGAAACCCTTAGGCGCAATTGGCTCAAACTTGGTCAGTGGTATGCATATGACCAAGGGACAAAATCATTTAAGTTGTTACAGTTTGGGCATAATGTCATCGAGTCATTTTCTAAAACCTGTGAAATGCTACTCATCCCACATTTTTAATGGTATAGAAGATGTATGTTGCCATGCAGCTATGGCCATGTGTCTATGGGGTCTTCACAGAAGTTTGGCTGGTGGTCAGTAAGTGGCCAATCGGGCTCGAATTGAGGTCTTTTAAACAAGCTACACCGGAACAAGCTGAGAAAAAGTTAATGGCGGCTACTTGCTGTAACCTATGGTTGAGAGTAAAGTTAGGCATGTCATCCGTGTTGGTTTCTATTCGATGAACAATCTACAATCGACGTTCATGCTTCAACTGGGGTCATATAAAGAACTGAGTTATGCCTCAACCGGGGATCTTAAAGCCACTATTAAGTGATTAAAATATTTTTTGTAATATCCTTTTATATAGCATTCGCCACATTATGAGCTGTAAAATATGCTTTTTAGTTGATTAAAATCGGACATTTGCTTCAGAAGTTACAGAATGTTTAATGAATAAAGATTTGTATTCGCCCTTGAAAACAATGTATGCAATAAAAATGGGCTGAAAATTTTCTATTGTATTTTATTTTTTAAAGGGCGATATTTAAGAAATAAGCTTTTAAAAATAACAAGCTTTTAATCATTCATTTAATTAATAAAATACATCTTTAAGGAAATGGAAATAAATTATTTGGAATCGTTAATTTACATAAATACTTACTAATTAGCATATTAAATTAAACATTTTTTCATGATTATCTACGATTTCATATTTTGTGCTATGTTGCAATCTTGCAAAAACTCTCCCGACTTAACGGTGAGGGCTACAGCATTGGTTGATGTCATTTTAAAGCGTTTAATGAGTAGGTGGAGGTGGAGACATTGGTAAAAAAACACTTTATTGCTTAATTAGTACCGTGCATAATTAATTAGGTGATTTTACCAATTAAGATAATTGCAATTTTATAACACAGCATAATTAATTTCATTTTTTTATCAATGTCACATCACAGTGCTCGTTTATTGCTTTAAAATGACATTTCAACCATGCCTGTATCCCTATACAGTTATGTCAGGAGAATTTTTTGAAAAAAAATACTAATTTATGTGCATATGATTACGTAACCATGGCAACAGTGGCGAACGCAGACTTGTTTTTGTGAATATATCCAAACATAAATTATTTTCAAAATATGCAATGTTTTTCTGTTACATGTATAGTAGTATACCTTATGGACGAACGACGCTCAATTTTGGTCGAAGTTGAGGTTTTGCATTAGATTGGAATTTATTGAAGCAATCGAAGTGAAGTTACTGGCAAAGCTTATGAAGTTACCTGCTAATGATAAAGTTGAGATCAGGACAGTCTTTTAATGCGAGCGATTGTGGTGCATAAAATGTCTGGATCCTGATATTTACGAGGAATAGTATATTAATTTGTTGATGTGCCGTAACATTCGCAATAAATTAAGAGACAATGGACATTATACATTTGAGGACCATACGACTGATTGTGGCTTTAAGAACTACAGGAAAATTGTCCGAACAATACCCCCTCCCGTTACTATTAAAATAACTCAGCTAGTTAAATCAGGGCCGTACGCAGAAATTACTTGGGGGTGCGGGACTTCGAAAAAGTAGTCCTTCTTTCGAAAAAAGTGGGCCCTTTTTTGTAAAAGTGGATCTAACCCCCCATATAATGGTCCTTTATTGACTATTTGAACATTTCATCACCCAAAAGTGGACTTTCCTGTCTTTTTTCCTCAATTTTGGATCTTTTTATCCACAAATTTACAAAGAGTGGACCTTTTGCCCCTTTTGTGGAATTGGGGAGGGGCGACCGCACCCCCCTGCGTACGGGCCTGAGTTAAATATGTTTTTCTAGTATTTTCATTGTCTTCACTTACGTTATAACAAAGAACCTTGCAATACTTTGTAATCACATTAAGTATATCATGCTAATAAGTGATAGGTTTAATCACGAAAAAAATGTAAACGGTAATTATGAAGCCATGGTAATATAAATAACGTCATACTGCACGTGGGGTCGATGAAATAATTAAGAAGCTTTTAATGTGCATGTCTCCATGTGGTTGTTTGTTTGTTTTAGCAATCAATCAATTAACTTATTTTATATTTAGACTCTATTTTTATTTTTAGAATCTAGGATTGTTAAGAATCTTTCAAATAGTTTGGTTATATCATCTGAATACAAAACATTGATATACCATTGGAAAAGAATGCAAGTAGTAATAATTGTTAACGGATGCTCCGAAGTGTCCTTTGACGCTCATTTTTTAAATCGCTTACATCAACGCCAAGCCTAATGATCTAATATTGGCAGCAATTTTTGTACAAAGACAAAGCCACTAATACAATACTGGTAATGAAAGCTGTTTATACATCTCTAAAATGAACGTTGATCAACTGGTATGATGTAGTTTTGGATTACTACCAGCATTGGCCAGGGCAGGTCCTACTTGGTGGTGATTTTAATGTCCCCTTAAATCCAACTCTTGATAAATCTGGTGGCAATTTAAATCTATGCTCCAGTGTAAGTAAATTAAAAGATCTTGTTTACTCTCTTGATCTGGAGGATGTTTGGCGTAACAAACATCCTAAAACCAAAATGTATACTTGGAGGCAAACTTCTCCAACGATTTTATGCAGAATAGATTATTGGTTTGTAAATAAAGGTCTTCTTAATTGTGTAAATAATTGTGATATCATTCATTTGCCAAAATCTGACCATGAATGTGTAACTATTGATATTCAGGTAGATAAGATAACAAAAGGGCCAGGTTATTGGAAGATGAATAATAGTCTGCTCAATGAGAAGGATTATATACATGGTGTTACCCAGGTCATTAATGATTGTAAAAACAATATTAATAACATTTCTGCTCGTATGAAATGGGATCATTGCAAAAATGAGATTCGTAATTTTTCCAGAAATTTGGTCAGAATAATGCATTTAAGAAAAGAAATAATATGCATTATCTTGAAAAGCGTATACAGCATTTATATTCCAAGCTGGCAGATAATCCAAATGATCGAATAATTCGTGATAATCTTCAAAAAACTAGTACTGATTATGAAATTGCAATTGATTATAAAACTAAAGGTGCAATAATGCGATCAAGATGTTGTAACTGGTATGAAAATGGTGAAAAAAAACTCTAATTCTTTCTTAATCTCGAAAAATCAAACGGGGATCGCAAATATACCATTCATTATATACAGAAGATGGTCAGGAAGTTACAGATGAGACGATGTTACTTAAAGAGCAAAGTTAAATAGTATGAAAAGCTTTATGCTTTGTAATATTCACAAAATGAAGTTCGTGATTAATGTATAATTCTTTTGTTGATATATCACTATTCCTTCACTTTCTGAAGAATCACGTCAAACGTTTGTGAAGGGATGTTTACGCTTGATGAATGCAAAAAGGCGAATTGACTCTATGGCTAATGATAAAAGTAAGGACTCTAGATGGCTTACTGTTGAAAAACGTTATAAAAGCTTTGTGGGATCAGGTTGGAAAGATGGTTATCGATAGTTTTAAATGAGGCCTATGAAATGGGGACTTATCAACAACCAACAGCCGGGTTTTAACACTTCTTTTAAAGATAAAGGAAGTCGAAAGATCTCAACAATTGGCGCCCAATATCCTTCTCAACGTTGACTATAAAAGTGACTGCTAAGGTTCTAGCCAACAGATTACAATCGGTCATTCATGATATCGTCGACGGTGCAAAACAGGTTTATTAAAGGGCGTTTTATTGCCGAAAACATAAGATTGATTGAAGATATTCCCCGTTATACACAGAAGAAAAATAATCATGGTGCGGTCCTTTTCTTGTTTGTAAGGGCTTTTGACAGCATCAACCGTGACTTTATTATGAATGCACTAGGTCTTATAATTTTGGTCGGCTCCTTTCAAAAAAGGTGATGTACTTTATTATATAATTACACAAAGTTGTATAAACCATAATGGTTGGCACTCAAGATTCTTTGATCGTCAAGAAAGGCTGGCGGCAAGGCTGTCCACTTAGTTCACTTTTGTTATTCTTGGAGGGCAGATACTTGCCCTTAAAATAAGCAAAAATACAGCAATTCGTGGTATTCCTCTGCCCCATAAAGATTATCCTATAACAGAAGCCAAAATTACATTGTATGCTGATGATGTTTGTCACTCTATTCCTTGCTGATGAATTCCTCTTTTACATCATTAGCCACTGTGATCAATTCGCCAAGGTGATGGGCTCTTTTTAAATAAGTTAAAAACTGATGGTATGTGGATTGGTGGTATGAATGGTCGTAGAGATGAAATTGGCGACATTAAATGGAAGTCGATTGTACAAAGAAAAAGGAGCCAAAACATTATGGTATGTGTTTTCCACACATAAAACACCAGCCGGCAATATTCATGATAATTGGAACTCACGAATAATTAGCAAAAGGACATCGCCGGATAAGGAGAAAGGAGGCCCTCTATATCATAATAGTTATATTCACCATTTATTTTGAGTTGGTGTTTGAAAACTAACTTTATCATGTGACGCAACCCGCAAGGTGTTTTTTATACCACCAAAATACACTTGTATCAAGAAAAAAAAATGGGAAAAGTCTGAGAAACTTAGGGGCATGCTCTCTTGAAAAAGCAAAGCTTAGAGCATGCCGTGCATTTCAATGACCAGTTATTACTTATATGAAGAAAAAGGAAGATGTTGCATAGCTGCCCTTTTGTCATGGAGCTTGTAAGTCTATAGATAGACATTTTGTCTTCATAAGCTCAAAGAAGGCTAAATTGAGGCAGCCCTTTATAAAATTACCCAAATACTATTAGCTTATGCTGCTAAGATTTGGATTAATAACCGCTCTTCAAAGCAAGCAGACTCTGGAATTACAACACAATGCCCGTGACGCGCTAATTATATCATGAGCAAGTTAACTTACACATGAGCATTAATAAAATTACAATTCCCTGGCGCAGGTCAATAGCTTTAAATTCACCATTGTCCATTGAGCAAAACACATCCCCGGTATTTAGAGGAGTTTATGATACCTAGGACATTAATGGTCAGCTTTTGGATTGTGCCCATCCAAGCCTTCTGAACTGAACCCTTGTAGATTGCATGCCTACCATTTCATTAGTGATTTGATGTGGTTTATGGTTTGTAGGTTAAAAAGTTCGTTGTGTTTGTGCAATTCCATTTGTGTTCCGACCCCCACAGACAACAAAAATTGCCAAAATGAGGTTTTCCCCCCAAGAACCAGAACGCCACTTAACATATATATTGCTAAATAAGACAGCGCACATCCTTGCAACGCGGCTTGTTGTTCTTGGGTGGACGGGTTCAAATATGGAAATTTCAAAAGTACCATTGACGCCTGTATTATAACTTTACATTTTAAACCAAACTTTTTGGGAATTTATGTAAAGGGGATTTTGAAAAACTAGCAAAAGGAAAAACTTTAAGCAAGTCGCTTTATGATGCAAAAAACGTTTCAAGTTTCATCGTTTCTCATTGAAAAACTATAGAGGGCCGTCCTCATTCCTTATCCGGCGATGTCCTTCGAAGATCATTCAGCTTTGGAGTCGGAGAGATATTACATAAAATGGTAAAATTGTGATCATAAAATCGTTGCTTATTTCCAAAATTTTATTCTCTCGTGATTTTTGAGGACACCTCATAAAAAGGCTGATGCCAAATGAAACTTTATTATTTAAGTTTTATGGGCGTAAGAGAGAAAAAGTTAACGCAATACTGTGATTGGGACTAAGTTACAGGTGGACTTGACATGGTTCATGTCCCCAGCCTAATCAACTCTTTCAGAGTAAATTGGTTGAAACGATTACATAAGGAGTCTCCCGCCGGGGGGGGGGGGGGGGGGGGGGGGGGGGGGATACTTGGAAGAATATCTTTGAATGTATTTTCAAAATTTGGCTGTGAATGCGCTTATTTGAAATTAATTGCCTTGAAAAAGATTTTATTTCTACTTTGGACAGCTCATGTCAGTACGAGATGTTTTATTAATGCCTTTCTGCATGTATGTGATAAACAAGGTAGAACTCTGAAAATGATGATAAAAACACTCATCTTGAAGTCATATGGAATAATCGTTGTATTACGATCAATCGGCTAAAACAGTTGTATTTTCAACATTGCGATGATAGTGGTTGGGATATGTTAAAGATCTCTACCAGGCCAAGGCACCTTTTAACAGCCAAATCAAAAGAAGCCAGAAACTTATCAGGAACTACCTTTTATCATTGAATATTACACGCTTATTCAAGCCTGACCTAAATCATGGCGTGAGATGATATGCCGTCGCATACATTGAGTCTTGATAACCCACCTTAATATCTCTCAACCAGAAGACCTATGCTATGGACTCATTATCTGTTAAAGATGTAAGAAAGATGATCTCAAGAATATTCATGCCACCGGCCTCACATAATTTTTGGAATAGAAAAATTCAAACATATCCCTTGATTGGCAAGCAAGATGCGCAAAACTTAAATGTTCTCGCCATGATGCACGTGTTTTCACACCAATGGAAAATCTCCATCATTGTTATCCCACAGAATTTTTAAAAAGATGGGTATTGTCAAAGATGAAAAATGCTACCATTCTGTCAGGTGATAGATGACTATATGGAGCATTTCTTTTGATTGTGATACTGTCATTAATATTTGGAAGGAGGTTGAAAAACTGGCTTGGGCTAAAAGTGGTTGTTTATATAACTTGAAAATAACTGATATTTTGTTTGGTTATGATTTGAGAAATTCTACCCACCAATATATCAATAAGCTGATTTTAATTGCCAAGTTATCTATTTGTAGATTTAAGTACGGTAATCATTCTAACTTAATGTTAACATTTTATACCGACTTGAGAACCCGTAAGATGCACTAGTTTTTAAGATTTAGATGTTATTTAATATTTTGATATATGACTGTATTTCTTATCTGTTTGCTTTATGATGATGTTTGTTGTTTTTTAATAAACGCCCTATTTGGGTTTCAGTAAAGAAAAAAAAAACTGGTATGATGTAGGAGCCATTGACAGAAAAGTAAAGTAAGGAAAAAATGCCCACAGCTCGACCAGAAAACCATGATGGTTTTCATTTCTGTGCAGAGGGTGTATTGAGTCAATCCCACAATGCACCAGTTTTGGGAAATTTCTCCTTAATAGGGTCATGTGATCCCACAAAAATCATATTCTTAATACATAAAACCATGACTTTTACACTTATTTTAGCCTACAAAGCATTAACACTTAAGGGGTTTTTAGCATGATCATGAAAATTCTTGTGGTTCTTAAACTTTTGGAACATTTTTTATCCCTAAATATACTGACATTTGTTTAGTCATACCGCTATGGTTTAGTGCAGTACAGTATAGGCACATAATTTGCCTAGGTCCATATACGAAGGAAGTCAAGAAAAGGGCTTATGAGTCCTTAGTTCGGCCATGTTTAGAATATATATCAATCAATCAATCAATCAAGCAATCAATTTATTTCCATCTCCAACTCAATATATACATGTAAGTAGGTACGAAATCTATTACAAAAGAAAACTAAGGACGTGGAAGAGATGTGGATACCACATAAACGCAGAGTGTGATTAATTGTGGAAACCAATAAAAAAGGATACAAGAGAAAACAAAATCAGAACATATAATACACGGATACATAGCCATCCCAAACGTGTCTCCTCTCCCTGAAACCCAATCACTATCCCTCCCATTGCCCCCTGCCCAAATAAATGCACACAAACAGGATTACATTAACAACATACACGATAGACAAAATGCCATATAGGAGAAACAAATTGACAGATCGGTTGAGAAAAAGGTGATTTGTTAAAAAGCCTGCTGATGTAAAATGGGAAAAGTAGAAGGGAAATCGAGTTAATTGGACTTGTATTTAATGATAATGATTAATAAGATGAGCTTCCAGTACAGTCTCTAAGGAGAGAGTCGCCTTGTGGAAAGAAAGAAGACTTACTATCAACCAAGTGTCATCTATTGGTATTGAACCTGGTGAGCATCACCCACCTGGAGCTGACTCCTCATGGGCTGAATGGCGATGTCTCAACAGATTGAGAACAGCATTAATTGGCTCGATATCTAAGGTTTTTCCTTGAAGCAGTGGGTGCGATCCTGGAAGCAGTATAATTGGGGACACTACCTGTGGTTGTGGAACAGCACCACAGACAATGGAACATCTCTTGGTCTGCCCACTGCTGGAGCAACAAAACACAGACAAGGACCTTGCGGAATTCAGTGAAGCAGCCAGACGTTGTACCCGTCTTTGGCTGGATCATATCTGAGAACCGCTGTGTTTGGACACGATAAGAAGAAGTACAGTTTTGAACTTGAATATAGACGAACATATTTTAAGGGAATGGTTTAAATGGTTTAGTGTGTTCCAGAGTAGGGTACCTTGTGATTGAATAGTACTTCTGGCAAGTAGGGAATTTGTAGGTTTTACATAGAAATCATTGGAATGTCGAGTATCATGATTGTGAATGTATGTCTTTGTTCATAATGAAGTAATTGTCCTAAACATCATTGGGTAAAAAATGGTGACAATATTTAAACATAAAGATTAAAAGATGACATTTGTAAATATCGTGAATTTTAAGGGTGTCAAGGGTAATAAAAAGAGGGTCCGTATGAGCTATAACCATAGGAGTTGGTACAAGTTCTAATAACACGTTTTTGCATAAGAAAACAGCTTATCTAGATGAGTGTTGTTTTTGTCTGCCCATATTATGGCACAGTATCGCTGAGATAAGGAAGAACAAATGTATTGTAAAGGGTACCGAGTGAGTTTTGTGGAATACAAACGGCGGATTTTACGAATGAAAGATACAAACTAAATCATACTTGGGCCCGATGTTGTTTGCTATTTTGTAATCGTTTTAAAGTCCAGCAATAGTGATATTTGAGTTGAGCATCACCAAAGCCCCTAATTATGACCTTTTTGCGTAAAAAATAACAAAGGTGACCAAAATACTAAGTAACGAACAAAATTACTAAAAATAACGACACTGTGAATGAAGCTCACTTGCATGGAAGTACCTTCACAGGTTCTCCCTATAATGCGCTATATAGTGCTTCGTGTGTGCCTACTTTAGTGGCTGCGATTTGGTACCCATTTAGGTATTTTTATGAAGAATCTGTCTGTGCATGCATCGTGTTAATCCTTGTCTATATAAACTGTCTCTTGGCATTAATTCCTAAATGACAAGGATTGATAGTGATAGTGATAGACCTATACAAACACATTGATTAATTAAATTTCTTTCATTGATTGATTAAGCGTGACTGTCTCCAGAACAAATTTAATTTATTAGTGACCATACTAAAAACTCGGCATGCATGAAAAACAAGTAAAACATATTATTTATGGGAAAAATAGTTTCTCCTCCGTGGGTTTCAATAGGCACCAGGTTGTAATTAATATGTAGCATATTAATAGGTTAAGTCAGGTTCATCAGCCAATAGATTCTGCTTTAACCTATACAGTTTTTGCAAGAGGTTAGAAGTTTTTGCTATATAACAGAGCGTGTGACCTGCATAGCAATTGAGGTTTACGAGCGGCCTGTGAGACCAATAAGATACGTAAATAAAAAATGTCTATATAATAACTAAATTAATATATGCAGTTGCGAAATAAATAAATATAATTAGGCAGATAAAGAACTGGTGCATGGTCGAAGTGGAGGATTAAAGAACTACAGAAGAAACGTGAACTGGGGTACATCACCGTACATGTACCTAGGTCATGGTGGTGAGAAGCATTTAGTGGGATTCACAAACACTTAAGTGCAAAGTAAGGGATTATCTTATATTGAGGAAAACTCTTAAGTGAAATCATCAACTGTTGCTCAATTTTTGCTCTGTTACAGTGAAATATTTTTAACCATTTTATGTATTGCCATGTTCTTAGCTTGAAACATATTTTTATAGCAAAAGTACTTCTTCATAAAATTTGATCTTTATTATATCAAAGAGTCAGGTTTTACCTTTGTATGGACGCATATCAACCATGAAATTAGTTTTGGAAAACTTGTGCCATTTAAGGGCAACTTTATAAGGTCCCTTAGAAGCTGCCCTTAAATCCTGGAGCGTTAAGGGATTCGCTTACAAAATTACGTGCAACTCCTTATATTTTAGGGACTCTCTTAACAAAGTTGTACTTAAGTGTGCTTTGTGGGACTATATACCAAGTTTAAGTAATATAGTAAAAGTAATATAGATATCATAGCAAATCCAGTCGAATTTATATGTTGAAACTTACCTTTTTCGTTTTTATAAAAGCTTTCTAGAGTCAATATCACAGTGATAATGTCATTATAAATATAGAAACCAATCAGAGTAGACCTTGCCGAGGTCTAATAGAATAAAACCATAATGTAGTATACAATTTTTCAAACCCAAAGAATGAGACAAGAAAAGCTATTTGACCAATTTTCACAGAATTGTAATAACATGGATTGTCTGTAGTTTTGTAGAAAATTGAACCTAATCTGGCAAAATAAACCCTACCGTGAAAACTTCGCTTCCCTTTTCATCCAAATATGTTTTCAGAATAACAATAAAAAAAATAGTTATATTCCTGATATTTTAAAGGAAAAAACTGTTTTCACGATGCCATCTCTGTAAATCAGCTCTGATAAATTGAACTGGGCGCCATTCGTTTGTGTTGATTTGGTGCGGCTATCTTCAGTAGATTCGGCTATCTTCACTAGATAGCATAAACGCGCAACATGTGAACATGTCCGTTTTGATATCCAACAAGCAGCCATTAGGAAATTACATTGTGTCATACGAGTTTCTCATTTCAGCGCGACCAGAGTTAGATGAACTACCACGACGATGAAAACATCGTCAAAATTGTCTGCAGCAAAAGAATATTACAACATGCGTGCACATGCCATAGTAAAAACAAACACCATTAACTAATCAACAGCAATATCTTTTCGCGGGCAAGGATCTATACGTTTTAAACTGGGGCACATATAAGGACTAGTGTCGTCAAACATATCCAGCACTTTCTGTATAATTATTTCAAGAAATGCTTCTCTGTGAGATGAGAAACCAAAAAAAAAATATAATAAAATTTAAAAAAATAAATAAAAAGCTCCAAATAACAGCTTAACAAAAATAACAACAAACAAACAAAACACTTTCGTTCAATGAAAAAACCTTATGGTTCTTACTTAGCTCTAAGCAGTGTGCGACTGGAAATTTTACCGAACCGGGAAATGAAAGACATGTGCCCTATTGAGCATCAATAACACCTGTGATTTATCTATCCCGTTCATGTTGGGGCTCAAGCGGCCCAAAACGGCTCAAAACTGAGTAGTCCATGCAGAAATTTCGTAGTAAGCATATGGCCAGTCCGGCCCTGGTTCTACGAAGCTTTTAGAAAACAAACCTGCTTGGGAAAGTGGTTCTCCACAAGAACCAAAGATGGGTCTTTTAAACACTGAGATAGATTTATTTTTATTGTTCTTTCAAGAATCGTTTTGTGCGGTGCTCCCACATAAAGAATATCATTTTCAGTTGATTAATAAGCATTTAACACACTCATCGATGATAAACTTATCATTCTTACATCTATGTTTAATTCATCTTCTGCTGTGTCTATGACATTCACATTTTGTTATGGCACTAGGCTTTATTTAACTCTCAGTTACCGCCTACGGCATCTGTAGAAGATCAAATTAGTTTCACCTGAAAATGAATCTGACTATATAAGCAGATGCAAAAATCCTACTTTAATGACGTTTATGATAACACGGAAGCAATTACCGTTGGTTTTGAAAACTAATGATTACTTTATTAATTTTAACTAGATAATACTGCCGCTATTTTCGTCTGTCAGTCGTAGTTGAAAGATTTCTTCTAATTATTCCTTTACAACCTCTGGTCAATTAATTAATTGTTAACAGTAGAACCCTAATGAGTCACTAAGTTTAATGTATTATTCCGAAGGGCTCTCAAACAACCAACGTGTTTTGTTGACGCCAATTAGTGTTGGACAAATTACCCATATTAGTCGTGTTTTATTTTGCTAATGATGACAATCGATTTATTAAGCTAAAGCCAGTTTCATCCAAACATGTGTTTATATATTAAGGGGTGACATTTCTTGAATTTTCTTCTATGCTGTATAGATATGTTTAAAATTACGGGTTAATTGTTTTACTACATTCACTAAGGTACAGCATCAGTCTCACTGGGGTGAAAAACAAGTGATTACTTCTCATATATTTACCTCTTTTTGTCGTGTTTCAAGTCTCTAGATTTTCTTTTATGGCTAAAACATAGAACATGCCCAATTTGGGCATGTTCTATTTTGTGGAGAAGAGACACTCTGACGTCCAACAATCAATCATTCAATGATACCTGGACATGGATCATAGCGCGCTCGCGTGTGTGTGTGTGTCCGGGTGTGGGTGTGTGTGTTGTGTGCGAGCGCGTGAGTGTGTTTGTGTGAGTGCAATCATGTTTCAATGTTACTTCTAAATTCAACTTCAACTTCGAATTTCAACTTCAATTTTATTTCCATAAAAAAAATACAAAAAATGCTTAAACAGAACAAGCCTAGGAGTTGACTGAAAGGCCAATAAGACCTGATGATGTCAACCCCTTAAAACAAATCAGAAAGCAAAATTATGCTAACACACTGACAAACATATAGCCAGCAAATCTAAATCACCCAAGAAAACAGGACAATGTTCATGACTGCAAAGATCAAATTAGAAATTATGCAAATAATGTCCATATTAATGAATTATCAACAATGCTTAATGTTCTTGTTGTCAGTAATAGTCTATGAACCAGTTTCTGTACGGGCCTTAAAATTCGAGTTTGTTGGTGATTAACGTGGTGATTAATTTTCCAATATATATATCACCTTGAAGGGGGTGTCCCCCTGACTAGGATTAGATATATTTCTGCCCCGAAAAGTTGCACATTAGCGCGTACTGCCTATTTCAAAATGACCGCCATTGTTTTATGAAAACTGCCATTGTAATTTCTTTATAGATAGGACTACTAAACGAAATAAAGTTTTTTACCTTCTTGAAGCGGAAAAGCGTCCAAGATGGCCACCGGAAGGAGGCATGTTTTGTTAAATGTACTAAAATTGGCAAATTGATGGGTAAGAATGTGAGTGATATTTTGCGGACATGATCTTAACTCAAGATGGCGGCAGTTATACCCGCTCCAGGCGACCTAAATCAAGAAGAAAACACCCCTGCACATCTTTTTCGACATAATAAGAACCATAAGGAAAACTATTGATACCATTTTCCCGCAATTAGCTCTCGTACTTCTGGACAATTGCAGACCACTCAACACGAGTTGACGCTGGGAAGGAAGATGATCAGCTATGATCTCGGCACTAGAGAGAGATGGAGGAGGTGGGACTAGTCAAAAAGAAAGATAGTACTTGAAGTGTTCGAAAGAAAGTTAGGTCACCATATTTAAAATCTCCTTCTACATTATAGACAACTTTTTCACTTCTTCATAATAGTGAATGAGCTGCCATCATCAGATTTTTGGTTCGTTGCACCCAATTGGTGGTTAATTTTCCCTATATCCCCTTGAATGGGGTGTCCCCCTGCCTAGGTTATGTATGGTTTCCGCCCCGAACAGTTGCACATTAGCGTGTCTCTCCAATTATTCAAAATGGCCGCCATTGATTGTAAAAACGCCAGTATAATTTCATCCCACAGGCTACAAATTGATTATGGTAATTAAGATAAATAATCAAAACAATAATCAACCCAATTGTGATTTCGGTAGGTATATTGATTTTCCACGTACAAAATGCTAGTAAAATGTAATAAAAGGTGCAAAAGGGTGGAAATTTTACAGTGCCTTGTCATTTTAGGATTATTTCAAGCCTGTTGAAAGCGATTTTTTTGACAAATTCATTTCAAAATGCCTTGAATAAAGAAACTTTTTCTGTCCCATTTACTTCGTTAAAACAATGCTGTACTTTGAACCAACGATGTAGTAGTAGTAGAAAACCAAAGTTTTAAATCCGGTTTTGTCCCCGTCCGACGAAGGGTTGCCGGAAGCACCTCACCTCAGCATACTGCTGTAGAGTGATTTATTGGAGCAAAGATAATGTGACGTGCGGATGCCCTTCCTGACGCCAATCCACAGTTTTCGACGGTGGGCCTAGCCCTTGGGCAATTCTGCCGCACCAACAAGGCAGCATTGGTGGATGGCCGCCAAGCTCACTAGAGCTGACGCCCCTTGTAGGTAGATCTTCTTTTTCATTCACCAGGGTAACCAGCTACCCTCCTCATCAATTTTCCACTAGAAAATTGATGGGTACGGTTTAGCCGCCGACAACTCGGCCCGGGACAGTAGTATGTTACCAGGATACCATTAGCAGCCCCAAAGAAACCTTACCTGACAGCTTAAAAAATATATGTTTATTATTATTTTTTTGTATACGCCTACTGGCCAGATTAGATCCACATATACGTGTAGGCCAGTACATGCTACCGACATGTACTACGGTCAGTAGATCACCTCCATACATGAGCCAGGTGATGAGAAAGCAAAGGAATATCAGTCAAACCACTGTCTGGGCTCCATAGATTATGAAAAGCTTTTGACAACTTGGATCAACAGGCTTTACACTTAGAGCATTGTAAGACCAGATTACTGACAAGAAATACATACGACTGGTGAAAGTAATCAATAAAAATTCATTTAAAAAGGAAAGGACGAGTCAATGGGAAATACACATGTAAACGGTATGGGAAGGGATTAGTAAGATGACATTTTGTGGGATTTTTGCAAGTTGACTTATTTGATTTTTTGGACACACTTAGCCGAGGCATACATGAACGTAAATATTTAACACAGAGTGAATAGGGGCTTCATATCCCTCTTACATTTACGATTTTTTAAAGGAAAAAATGTGACCAATCAAAATACAACATACTACACCTTTCGGGAAAACAATTACCGCTATACTTTACCCACCTCAAGATTGACCACTGCAGACTCATCAGCAGAACTGGAAGAAACAAATCCGGATATTTTACATGCCGACGGACGTAAAGTATATTACAGGATTCGGCACACGTACCAACATGATCACTAACATTTTGTTTTAAATAATTATTTTAAAGCCCTTTAATGTAAAGCTCCCACATTCAGCAACATGTGTCACCAATGACTTCATATTATTTTCTTAAATTTTACCTCTGTCACCCAAAGACTTAAAGGTTTCATTTTTTTAAATGTTCACCCACGCCATTGGATTATTTCAATTCAAATAAACTTAGAACGTTCGTTACTTCATGACATATTACCTGTCATACCACCGTATTTACTCGTAAATCACATTTTATTAAGAAGTGTGCAATCGCAATCTATCTATACTACTAAAAATGAGATCTGAGATCAAAGGTCACACGCATAGGTAAAAGGTCACACACGGGGGAAATGCACTGGGTGACCCAAAATTTGGCAAGAAAACCAAGTAAACAAGAAAGCTGGGTGACCACATAGTTACATCTATACTTAATTGTAGATCATTTTTGCAGCCATTAAACAACTGCCTCACTCTAAATAATTGCAATAAGTAATGAACTTTTCAACCATGTCTAAATGTAATAGTAGAATGTGTGTGATAGTATGTACGACACGTTCGTATTCTCAGTCATGATCAATCAATATTACTACGCATGCAGCAAAAAAAATTAAGAACCTCATTATTAAAGGTGGCTGATCCAATCAAAACCCGGCCATTCATGTTTCCTCTAGGCCTCCCTTACATAAAAGCAATTAAATCAATCCAACTTTTGGATAGTGAAAGATTTTGAAAACGTTTTTATTCATAACATGAAAACATTCTTAAATTGGCATTTCGTGATCCATTGCATAGTCCCCTTGATTTACCTAAAAGAAATAGGGATTTTATATCATCTGAACCGTTGCCTCAAGTATTACAAAATAAAACAATATATCATCTTACTAATACCTTCACATACCAATTACATGGATATTTCCTCTTGACACGCCCTTTCCTTTTAAAAGGAATTTTTATTTATTATTATAGATATCGCCCACGACTTGCTGCATGTGGTGCCAAACGTTTAAGCATCCATTAATTCATTGCACTCATAACGATTTAAAAACGCTGTTAACCAGCAAATCACTGTAAAATTTCCGAACCTCCGATAATATTGCCCTGTATTTCTACTCTTTTGAACATCAATATCTTTTTGTAAATGTACGTTCAGGTTTTCGCTGGGCCTATCTTATTGAGTACATATCCATATGATGTAAAATTGCACAACATTTCATAAACTATCACACATATAGATTTTAGAGGATATAAATGGCACGAATATTTTCTGCAACACTGCTATTTGAAAAGTAGGTCAAAACCCAAGCGAATAGAGCGGGTAGCCCGTAGGCTACCCTCGCCCAAAAAAGACCCATCAGTGCAAGAACCCACCTGGAAGCAGATAAAACCAATAGCTTCATAATCCTGAAAGGTGTGAGTGAGGGTGATCCAATATCTCCTAAGCTATACTCACAGCAGCATTGGAAAATGTCTTCAGAAGTCTGAACAGTGGATGGTGAATATCTGACCCATCTAAGATTCGCTGATAATAATACTCCTTTTAAGCCATCAACCTCGAGAGCTAGAGGTGATGAGAGAACTCGATTCAGAGTATAGAATACAGGATTTAAGATGAACATTAAGAGCACTAAAGCGATGATAGTTCAAGGGAGAGGAGGTAGAGAACAACATCTATTTGGTCAAAAGAATCTCGATCAACAATGTAACAACAGGAGAGGTGAAAAGAAGAATATAATTGAGATGGTCAAGTTTGGCAAAATTGGTTTCATTTTCCGTGACCTAGACCTCCCGCGATCATCCCTTTATTATTGGGCGTTGACTTGGACAACAACTAAGAATCTGGTGAAGAAACCCAGAGTGGGCCATGGAAAAAAATCATCGATGGAAAAAAAATCATGAATGGAGTCACGATTCACGAGGATAGACAGATTATACCATACCAACTTGCAGGATCTCCGAAAGAATAGCAATGTACATGACACCATCAAGGAAATAAAAGCTAAGAAGTGGCGATGCATGGGCAGGTCATATAGCCAGAAAACAGATGGACACCAAAAGTTACATGCAACTGGATCCCTAGATCATGTGCCAAAATTAGCGGTAGGCAGAATAGGAGATGGGCAGATGAACTCAAAGAACATGCAGGGATTATTTAGCAAAGTTGACGAACAGGCCTTCTTATATAGCAGTGGATTTGGAGCGAAATAGGCCCAGGAACAAATACAGCAAGAAGAACAGAAACAAGAAGAAGAACAAGAACATCAAGAACAAAAACAACAAGAACAACAACAAACGACAACAAAAACAACAACAAGAGACACAACAAGAACAAAAAGAGCAAGAACAACAATAACAACAACAACAAGCTTACTACGGTCACTCTGCCAACCGATGAAAGATTTAAGTGAGACTGTACACTGTTAAAAATGTTAATTAAAATAACAGCGTTTTGACTGGTAGCTGGGACTCACAACAGTTAAAATCACGATTTTTACAGTCATTTGCACGTTTCGAGTCCCTTTTTACAGTTATTTGCACGTTTTGAGTCCCGGCTAACAGTCAAAACGCCGTTATTTTAAGATCATTTTTAATAGTGTATTTCTCAACGATGTTGGGATGCGATATCTGCTTGTTGAAATCATCCTTTAAGGGGCTAAAGCTCGGCGTGTCTCTATACATGACCAAGAATTTCAATAGGAAGAGTGCCATGAACCCGACCAACCTTCATACCGACCGTAAAACTTTATTTCTTCGATATTCCGAGTGCCTGTTTACATTGAAATCAGGGGCGATATTTGCCATAGTGCTATTGCCTTTACTGGCAGTGCACCACGTACAGATCATTTATATATACATATTATTATTATTATTATTACAGAGCATTTATATAGCGCTCCACAAGGAACAGAGCGCTTTACAAACACAAAAGTGAAATACAAAACAAAAGAGAAACACATTAACGAGGAAAAAGATATGACTTAAGGAGGCGTTTGAAGACCAAAACAGAATCCGCACTTCTAAGATTGATACAATCGACTCGTTCCAGGTTCTTGGTGTCGCCCCGCCGCAACAGCGAAGGAGCGGACACCAGCTTTTAATTTAGTCCGTGGAACGATACGATCAGAAAAGGAACGGAGTCTTGGTCTACATTCCTCAGTAACAAAAACAGAGTGTAAATGAACAAGGTCACTGAGGTATGAAGGAGCCTCACCATTGATGCACTTGTATATGAATAAAACAATCTTGTAACGAATACGTTCTTTAACAGGTAACCAATGTAAAGACTCAAGCAAGCCAAACGACGACTGGTCTCGTCCACAAGCAAAGACATACATTTTGAAGACATACATTTGATTAAGGTTCGAATGATTAAGGAGTCGATTTGAATCATTAAGCACCTGAAAACCTGGCCAGCACCAACTATTGACATGATAACATTCGAAAATAGCAGACAAAACCAACGAAAAGGATTCTTTAATTTACTAAAAAACTTATTTTGCGATTAGATGCAATCAGAGAAGATTTTTTAGCTTAGCTGCAGCTCTGCATGAATGGTCATGTTTAAATGAGGAACACAATTGCGTTATTTTTCTAAAATTACGGGCCTGATCACGGAGTAAAACTGTTAGATTCTTCTATAATTATTGTAATCATTCAAGTACTTGATATCGCATTAACATTAATAATGTATTGATATACTTGTTGGATAATACGCAAACTATATATAATTTGATTATTATTTAGATAATTCATGAATAGTTTTTGAGTTTGTTTTACTAATTCATGTGCCTATTTGGCATGTATAAAGCTCTTTCAAGGTCGGGCACATCTAATATTGGTACCGGTATATTTCTAATTAGGGTATAATGGATTTTATGGAGATAACATCCAATTAATCAGGCATATTAGGCACGTAGACTGATCCCCTAATAGGTTACGGTTCACGTTGAGTGATTATAATTCCGAGCTATAATTTAGACAAAATTTGTGGTTATTAAGAACAATACGTGACTGTGATCTTTGTGATTTTAACAAAATTACAGTTTGTGGTTAGGTGTACACTGTTGTAAGCTGATATTATGATGAAAAGACGCAACAACAACAATACTACTTTTAAAATACGAAAACCGAACATCGTTCTTTACGAGAATGGTGTACTAACACGTATGAAAAAAACAAACAAACAAAAACAGGCAAATACTGTATTTTTAAAATTTGATTCGTTCGAGAAAGATTTGTCATCATATTAAGACAAATAATGGAACTGAAAACCCAGCTTAACTGTGTAAATCCCATTGGAATGGGGTCAAAATGGATCAGCCGCGAAAATATTTCATATCTACCTCATTTCTTCACTAAATTCCTTCATTTTTTCAGCATAGAAAGTCGAAATATGTAGATCATGAAAACATCAACTTAATCACAGTTGGGTAAACAGGTCAGGGTCAAATTTTGTGTTTTTTCATTCACAATTTTTGTGGATTCACTATGTATTTTATAGATATAGTTGTCAAGGCTACATTATTTGCAAACCTTAGATTTGTTATAGCCTCTCTCCATCGATATTGATCCCTCTAGATTTGGGTAAGCTGAAAGCTGTGGCAGATGTCATACACGGCTTTTGTGAAGATTCTAGGTGTATTTTGTCTCCCTGGCGTACTTCTCTTTTTATTTTCACTGCTTCGGACACATCATTTCGATGTGAATCGCGACTGTATTATTTATATGGGCAAATACAATTAATGTTCTCAATCCTCAAAAATATGTACATAACCTTCATTTATTCCTATTTTCCTTTATTGATCTACCGATTCAATAGCCTTCAACTTTAGTGTGTCCTATGCAGAGCCTACACTGGTATTCGGTTGCCTCTTCTATATGCCTTACGTCCTTTTCGGAAAATGACTACCAACCTGACGATCACCGCAAAAAAAGAGGTAGCGTTATTTAATTTTCTTGTTAGATCTAGGGGCAATTTCCCCCTAATACAAAGCAGGGGTACGTTTCGTGATTTTTGAAAAGTGGAAAAATGAAGTTAATGGACGTTTTTCATCCAGTTGAATTTTGATTTTGTGAACATTTCATTCTATTTCCTTATTTGACGTTTGTGAATTTTCATTCTGTTTCCTTTTATTTATGTAGAAATATTATCATTGTCTCTCTTCCAATTTGGGGTTTGATTGTAAACCTTTCTAGATGTTTGTAGATTTTTACACATTATAACATCCAACTCAGTTATTTATTTGCTTAATAACACAACTTAAAATATCAAATCCAGTTGATTGTAAAGCAATTAAAGGTGTGCTAATTTAAAATACAAGTATTAAAGCCGAAAGCGACATAATAAAGACAATCAGACATTTCAAACGAAAGTTTTATTCAAATGGAGATTCGAAAAGCTGGAGATGATCTAGAAATTTGCAATTTTCTTGATATTTTACCAACTTGTATAGTTTGTCTTGATCATTGTGAAATTACTTGCCAATATCTTTTTCGTGAAATGTCACGATTCTTATTCCTTTGCTAACTCCAAGTAGCATAACAAACTGGCTACCTTTTAATATTACCTATATAACTCCAATAGCTATCTAACTGACTGACAAAACGACTAGTAATGTGAGAAATGCTATAGATAGAAGAGATTAACCGCCCTATCAACTAATCTGGAGGATCTGGAGGAGTGATACGAAATTAATGCTTTTAAGACAGCATCAAAGTGTAATGACGTTCAGCAAATTCTGGTTTAGTCTCAATCAAATGATCGAATGAACTGATGGGCAATTTTCCTAATTAATTATATTTTTTTTGTATGCCAATTATTTTACTTAAATTTCCAGGATCCTCAGAAAACTGTGTCGATCTAAATACTACTACTTCCACACTTTGTTGGAGAATTATTTGATAAGGTCGGAAGAGGATAACACTGATCACTGTCCAATGAAGTCTCAGTTTTAGCTATGATTACAGACGCAACCACAATTACCATGAACAGATAATTACTGCAACAATTTGAAAAATTAAACAATAACATCCGAGTTGAAGTGTGATATACGTGTGCTGTGAAGGCCGCGTAGATTAAGTAACGCAACAAAGGCACAGTAGAGCAAGCTCCATTCTATAACTTTTCTTGAATTTTCTAGCATTGCTTCTCCATGTCCCACTACAGAATTTGGATAAATCAGTTGTGAACAGCAATACACCGGCGCGCTATTCTCGTCAGACACACATAAGTTCGAAAATGCTACAGGAAGCATATGGCACGCACAGCAGTCATGAATGCGAGTTTGCGACGTCGTATGTCGAGTTTGCGACCCCGTGGTCGAGTTTTGTATGTGGTCGAGATTTTGCGACGCCGGTACGAGTTTTGGGACGCCGTATGTCGAGTTTGCGACCCCCGTTTTTTAAATGGTTTCGAGGTTTGTATGTGTTCCGAGTTTTTCGACGCCGTGTATCGAGTTTTTGCGACGAAAACCCCCGTATGGTCGATTTTGGCGACCCCGTGGGTCGAGTTTTGTATGTTGGCGAGTTTTTTGCGACCCGTGTGGCCGAGTTTCGGACGGTATGTGGCCGAGTTTTCCGGTATGTGGCCAGAGTTTTGGACGGTATGTGGCCGAGGGTTGGACGGTATGTGGCCGAGATTCGGACGGTATGTGGCCGAGTTTTTTGTTAGGTATGTTTTTTTTTTTTTGGCCGAGTTTTCCGGTATGTGGCGAGTTTTGGACGGATGTGGCCGAGTTGTGGACGGTAGGTGGCCGAGTTTTGCACGGTATGTGGCCGAGTTTGGCGGTATGTGGCCGAGTTTTGGACGGTATGTGGACGAGTTTTGGACGGTATGTGGCTGAGTTTGTGTTTTTAGAATTTGTGTTCCACATGAATTATTTGTCATTATTATTATGTTGATTTTATCTTTGAATAGATTTAATAGTTATTTAATACAGTTATGCATTCCATTACGTTAATGACATTATGACATTTTTTTACAAAAAAAAGTATTGATGGTAAGGTCACGTAATTAAGAACTTGAAATGCATTGGAGTACATGTACAAGAGAAGCAAATAATCTCTAACTTCGGTTGGGCCTCACAGGTAGACGCTAATAGAAAGAAATCGTGACAAACCAGATAAAATTCGCCATGGTGCATAAAATAAGGTAATGGATAAATAGACGCCGTCGCCCGTGTAGGTCAAGGGCGCCACAAACACTAAACGGAGCAAAACCACAATAATCTTCACAAGTGTTTCTCATAAAAGTATGACTGATTTCAGACATGAAATTATAGCCATATTGTACTTGCGAGCTAAATCTGTGTCGCTCCCATCTTAAGTTGTATTAAAATGTTGATAAATCTGGGTAGCTCCCATCTTAAAGTTATTACAAAGTGATTTATTCTATAATCATATAAAAAAATCAACAATAAGATCATCAACATCCCAAAATGACAAAATTCAATGTGGAAAACAAGCTCTAAAAACACAAAACTCGGCCACATACCGTCCAAAACTCGGCCCACATACCGGAAAACTCGGCCACATACCGTCCAAAACTCGGCCAAATACCATCCAAAACTCGGCCACAAAACTCGGCCACAAACCGTCCAAAACTCGGCACATACGGAAAAATCGGCCAATACCGTCAAAATCGGCCACAACCGTCCAAAATCGGCAACATACCTCTAAAACTCGGCACATACCGTCCAAAAACTCGGCCACATACCGGCAAAAACTCGGCCACATACAGTCCAAAACTCGGCCCCACGGCGGCGTCGCAAAACTCGACCCATACAAAACTCGACCCGGCGTCGCAAAACTCGACATACGGCGTCGCAAAACTCGATTCACGGCGTCGCAAAAACTGACCACCTACACAAAAACATCGACAACGGGGTCGCAAACTCGAAGTTTACGGAGTCGAAAACTCGATACACGGCGTCGCAAAACCAACCCCCCCCTCACCCCCACCACAACCACCCACCCCCCCCCCAACCCAAACCCCCCCACCCCCGACCCACATACAAAACTCGACACACGGGGTGCCAGCCGGACATACGGCGTCGCAAAAACTGCATTTAGACTGATGGCTTGCCATAAAAACATGTATCGGTTAATCACGCGATAGTCGAGTCACTTGCTGTCGCCGACAATCTAGAAGTACTTCTCTGGAAATGAGTTAGGTAAAATGGAAGGGGTTTGACTACCATCCGGTCTCAACCTCGACCCCGCCCACGCACTCCATCAAACCTGAGAATTTTGGTATCATGAAAGCGTGCATTTTCTCATTTCATCTGCAAAATGTTTTGGCTAAACACTATCTCATTACGATGCTACGACTCATGGGCACTATGGCTTGTTACGGATACCGGAAAAATAATTGTACACTTTCAATGACCTCATGGGCTATTGTAATACACACCATTTTACCTTTTTTTACTTGGGTTCATATTAAAAATATAGAGTCACTAAATTTGGAATTAAGCTATGTTGATAATGGCTTTCATAAAACAGAAAAATAAGGTCGTAATCCGGTGAGCAACTTATGCTTAACTCACCGGTAAATTGCGCAATTAAAAAAACTAAATTGTGAAGAGTTTCTTAGAAAAAACCCGGGATAAGTTCCTCGGATGAATTTCATCGGAAAAAATCCAATATTTGATGTTTCCACACACCTGTAAATGGGTTCGCGGAAATTCGTGCTAAGACTTAGCACCGTTTGATCTCGTAGCTACTCCTGTAGAAGCTTGACGTGAATGGTGACGCTGTTGGAATTAGGAGCTGGTCATAAAAATATGCGGTATAGCAAGTAATTTCCTTCTTCTCTGTTGAGAGTTTTGCCCCCTTCTAATCCAGATGGCTTCCTTCACTAGTGTTTGTCTTGAATGTTCTCTGTCTTGGATTTTTGCTTAATTTCCAACATTATATGGTTGGCTTTCTTCAATGTGGTCTGTTACGGCATGGTAGATTTATTTGGTTCGTATGGAAAGGTGAGGCTTTCTGCGTGCCCGGTGAAAGATTTGTTTCAAGCATTCTACTCAAATATCTTGAAGTCACCGATATAGGCGTTGTCATAATTTGAGGCTGGATTCATAGACGCAATCTGCTGCATGTCTGGTATATCCGCCTTATCTTGGGATTAAACGATTTCTCAACGTTTGATAGGATTGAACGACGTACTTAAAAGCTCTGTTTGTTAGAAGAGCGTCTAACTGTTGTGACAGTTCAATCTTTGGTCGGGGGGAACACCATGCTCCTTGATTTATTATTGTTTTTTTTTTTCTTTTTTGGGGTTTATCTTGTCTCCTTGCTTTGCTTTTCTTGTGGATTATTTAAGCCCATTAAGGATAACCGCAAAGTTTGAGGAGACCTCTTTGACCTGGTTTTAATCTGGATCTTGTCTCCATGTTCTGTAACTACTTGTCTTCTGTCCAAGAGAGTAACGCTGAGTTTGTGTTGGAGAGGGTGGGGGAGAGTCAAAATGTATGTAGATCGGTAAGCGTCTTTTTGCGATAACCGTAATGACGTATCCGTTCTTTTTCTTGACGATTAATGTGCCTCAGATTCATAAGTGAATTTTATGTTACCGTTTTTTACCCAATTTAACCACCTCAGAATATCGTCCACATATCTTTCTATAGCCTGGGTTTTATTTCTAAAGGAGTGATATGGCTATGGCCTCTTGCTCTAACCATTCCATGAACAGGTTTGCGACTATCGGACTAACCGGTGAAACCATCGTGGTGCCAAATTTCTGTTGGTAGATTTGTGCGCCGAAATGAAAAATAGGTTGTCATGTTGGAGTGAGGGTAAATTCCACAATGTTCATAATTCATCCACTGTGAGTTTTGTTCGCTCACTCAGAGTGTTGTCATACTCGTACAAAGAAGCTCTCAGTATCAGTCTTGAAGAAAGAGAATAAAATACAGAAAAGATCTATGAGGAGTAGTTCAATAGGCTACAAAGTGATGGCTTTTCGTCATCCTGGGCCGAAAAGTAATAAAAATAACTAATACCTTTGAAAATGATGTAAGAATTTGTTGTGCACTGTTAAAAATAAACTGCTAAAAAAACAGGCATTTGACTGGCAGTGGGACTCCTACAGGCAAGACGTAAAAATAACTGGAGGCCGTAAAATACGAAACCATTGCAGGGAACGTAAAATAACGGTGTAAAATCTCGCTTCAAAGTTATGTTGGTTTTGACTTGTTAAACCACTATTAACACGTAAGTGACCAAGGGGGGGGGTTCCTAGGGACCCCCAAATTGTTTCGCGCGGGCCGCTTACGCGTGGGATTTTTGCGCCGAAATTTTTTTTTGTAATGTCTGACTTTTAAAATGAGCCTTCGTTCATACCAAAATAATAAAATCGGCAAGCCGTTAATGGTTAATTAGTTGGGGTCCCATGGGAACCACCCCCCCCGTGGGCACTAAGGAAGTCATTCGACTGATTTTTAAAAATAAGAATAAGAAATCAAGACAAAAGCAAAGTTTTTGCCTGTTTTAGTTCACAAATACGTAAGTAAACAATTATTAGGAACATTAAAAAAAAATAACCCTTATGTGCTGAAAACCAAAAACAATTTCATCATGGATGTTGCCAAACCGTACTGTACAAAACTCTATGGGAAAATGACGTGATTTTGACAACACCCGTAAAAAATACAGGATTCCCTAAAACTGTTAAGTTTTGTGTTTGTTAAATAATATATGTAATTTGGGTCTTCTAGAACAGATATCAACATAAAATAAGTTTTCAAAATGTTGGTGGTAAGAGTAAGGCTCATTTGAATTTCCGTCTTTTTCCCCATTTTCGCGTGTTTTGAAAACAATGTTTTGCCCCTAAATTTGCAGCCAAAATAACAAATTTCATTTTTGTGCTGTTTGGGGTGTCTGATGACCCTTCACATTGGTTAAAAAATTCCCTCGGGGAAAGTGGTATTCCTTAGGGGGGGTCCATGGAACCCCCCTTGGGCACCATCGGAAGTGAAAACCATTGTCACTTTAAGTTACTACGTGGTTGTAAAAACGTTATATTTCAGGCGCAAACCAATTTGAGAAAAAAAGGCAATAAACAAAGGGAAACGTGAAGAAATAAAGATTTAAAACCACTTTATATGGTAATGTACACATTCTAATGTCCACCAATTACTTAATCATTCATATGAATAAAACTTAATACATGTACTTACATAGCTTCGAACCGGCTTAAGATTACAAGTCCTAATTATCCCTACACTACCATGACTTTACTGATATCAGATGCTAAAATTCAATATATATGGTGTGTGTACTCAATTTTTCAAATTAAATAAAATAATACAAACAAGGAGGAAAAGGTTTGTAAAACTATTGTTAAAAATGTCAGGGAAAATAGATTTTGCATTTTTTAAGACGTTACACCTTAATGACGTGATTTAACACTAAACGATTTTAATAGTTCGTATCGTACATAAAACAAGTAAGTTACAAAAGAAACGTAATATTACGGAAGATATAAAAACGGTCAGCGTATAAATACTACCTTCTTTCAAAATGGTAGTATTATTTTTAGCCACTGTATATACATTTTTATGTTCCAAATGTAATTTTATGTAGGTATAGGTAATAAGCGTGAAGAATATTGTATAATTGGGGTTTACCGTAATTTTAAGGGTAAAGTACTCGGAAAAATTAGGAACTTTTTAACAGTGTGCGTATTTAAGTATAAACCATAAGTGAACATTTTCCGTTCATTTTTAATTACATTGTCATTTCTGAGCAAAAACGTGTGAAGTTTAACAGAGTGACCAGCTTTAGTCTTAAAAGGTTTAAATGAAAAGATCATATTACGATGACCAGACAAATAACTTGCCACCAGTTTGGCCGAAATCGGAGCACTGTGGAAATTTTGCCCCGGGACCTTGCAACAATTTTGCCTTCTCGCTTAAACAGTGTCCACCTAGGTAAACTACAGCGTGTTATCAATAAAATCCAGGACTCAATGATTTTTTCTGCAAAAGGATGCAATTGGTGTGATACTTTGACAAGACTTTTATTGTCCATAATCTATCTTTCACAATTTTGTTTGGGTGGAATTTTGACATTTACGTTCCAAGTTATGACAAGCTTTTGCCAACCCCTTTTGAATCGGGCGTCGATTCAATGACTTAACACAACGGAACGATTATATCCCTAACGTCCCTGAAATGCATTTAAATGCACTTTGACAAAATCACGCAGCGGACCCCCGTCTTAGTTTAGGGGGAAATTGACCGACCCTAGATCTAACAAGAAAATTAATGCTACATCCTTTTTTGCGGTGTGATCGTAGATTTTCCTCTAAACTGTTAAAATGTTGCATTAAAATAACGGAGCTGGGACTCACAAAACAGTTAAAACGGCGTTTTTTTACGTTATTTGCACGTTTCCAGTCCCTTTTTACAGTTATTGATGTTCCGAGTCCCAAACTGACAGTCAAAACGACGTTTTTTAAGAACAATTTTTAACTGTTGTAGGGTCATTAGGGATATACATTATCAGCAAAAATGTCAAACAAAATCGGTGCACAAATAAAGACAATTAGAAACAATTTAATTTTGACCTTGTAAAAAATCATCACGTGCTTGTTCCGCCTTTTTCAAATTGGTGACTTTTAAGAATTGTCCTTTATCATTCTTTGTTTAGATGGACATTAATCAAATTAAAGTAATTAATTCTATTGCACTTAATGGTGGGATAAATATCCAAATAATACACTGATGGCAAGATCGGGAAAGACCTATGTTCTTCAGTGAGGTCGCTGCCGAAATTCAAATATCCATTTAAGTGCCATTTTAAGGCTTCAAAGAGTACAATCAAGTTGTATTTTTTTTTCAATTAGATCGTATTCGTAAATCATTTCAGTTATTTAGTTTATTTTACATTATTTCTTAAATGCAAACTCGACTTTGTATACACTGAATTTTACTGGCCGATTGAATTGCATTAAAATATGAGTAGTGTGCTATTTTAGCTGTATATTTATTTTATTTAGTTCTTAGCACCTTTTTGAATTGATATTATAACATTATGTACAAGTATCATTTGCTGGTAGTATAACAATACAGTATCACTGTACATTGAACGGATGTCCAGTTTAGGGACAGATATTTATTACCATTATTGCCATCACGAAAATATACATTATTATTATTATGATAATATAAAAATATTTGTACAGAGTGGTCAAAAAAGTTTACCTTTTTTGTCTGCAAGTTTCTCAAACGTGAGTTAGACATATCAAAATTGTCTTGATGAATTTATTAACTACAATCTTCTTGTTGGAACTGTGAAAGCGGCGTGAACAAGCTGAAATGACAAAAGAGGTTAAAGTACTGGCACCGACGTAAGTCTATGCGCATGCTGTGGCGTTGCGAATAATCAAAGATTGAACACTTAATTGAACATACCCCCGTCATGGGACTTCATTAATAACCACAAAGGTTAAGAATTAATGCATCTCAAATTATTCAGTTTCTCTATAAAATTAAAAATAAAACGGTAATAGTATTCGCTTTTTCTATGATATTGTCACAACAATTAAAAAGGTACAGAGCCATACAAGCCCCATTAATTTAAAATTCCCTCAATTGAATTCCAATTAGTAGTAAATGATTCAAGTGTCTCTGTCGTTCAGTTTCACGGTTTGTATATTCTCTTATTCACTTTTAAAACAGTATACATTTCACACTAACTGAAAGGTGGTCAGTCGTTTGTACGTAGTAGGCCTAAGGTCACACAATGGTATCGATTATTGTTAACCATGATTTCCCATAGACTTGTATGAAAGTGTGTTTTGACCATTTTCCTCTACACGACCGCCATTTTGATTGAGCCTTTGCTTCCAACGCGGTTTTCACCGGGAACTAAAAAGATATGTTAATAAATCAAAATATTTTGATATGTCCACCACTTGAGAAATGCAGACAAAAAGTGTAAACATCTTTTTTTTTTCCACTCTATATGCAAGCATATTACCCCATGGCTGATGGAAAAGTTGAGGTTTTAATCCGCCCAGCACCTGTCAGTCAATACGTCAAGTATGTCTATAGAAAATAACAAAAGGCAATGGTACTGTGAGTTAACTGAACAGGCGTGTTCTAAATATGCCAAGAAAAGCCTAACGATTGCCTTACTGCTGCGTGTGGCAGTAACGTCACTGCCGCCATCTAGTAGTTAATAAAAATAAGGGGTTTCGCCGAATGTTCCCAAAAGGTAAACATCCAAATGTTTCCAATAAGTGAGAGTAATCGTAGTGGGCATATGGGGTCAAAGTTCATTAGTGTTAATTTATCATTTTATTATTTTATAATTTATAAAAGGTTCTACTTCCATGCCGTCCGGTTTCTTAAAGCACTTCGCAGCTAATTTCTGTTACGACATTTATACTAAAGTGATGAAAAACTATCCCTTTCCGTCTGGGGTTCCCCCCCCTTACAAGCTGTTTATCCTTGGTACGAACATGACGTTACTATACTACTCATGGACACACCTTTTTTGTTGGTATCCAGGAGTGCACTGGTTTGGGGTGTATAATAATATTAATAGGCTGGTTTGATATTAGAGTGTATTTGTGCGCATGGCTACAGAGCCCATAGCTCTGTAGCCATGTGTTCAAGGGTATTATGTTTGATAGAGATTACTTTGCGGGAAGGTTCTGGAGTTGTGAGTTATGCACAGTAATTTAACAGAAGCATGATTGATGTGAACTTCATATGTTTTCTTAATTTATCATGATATCTAAGATCTTTGAAAAAAGGTTTAAGAGATGATTTTTTAATGTAACTGGGACCGAGACTTGCCCTAGTAATGGCATGTAGCAGTTTACAAATTACCGTTTGGGAAATCCCCAATGCCCAAATCGAGCAGATAGAGTCTACCCTACCTGTAGAGAACCACATGTTATAGTCTCACATTGATCGATTATGCTGTGACAACAGAGATAAAATGCTTGCTGCGTTGCCGTATTGTAATTATAAACGGTAACGAGATGAATAGTTGGTGTCACGTGTCAGGTACAAGGTCACGTGTCGGTATCAGATATCAGTTTGCTCTTCGGGGGCGACCGATTATATATAAATCAGACTAGTGTAATTCAAGGTCTGTACATGACCTTCTGCCAAAGTGCATTATTTTTTTCCAAAGAACCGTGTAGTATGTCTAAACAGTACAACATTCACATTTTCCCTACGATTCAAAAACCGACGTACGATGACGATAATCGGTTGTTTTTTCCAATGTAGGCATACATGTATGTCATTTATACCGAAGGGGTCCCCCGAAGCAAAATAATAAACCAATCAATGCCGTGACGTCATCAAATCTTATTTTTCCAAAAATTGGCTGTTATTCCCATAATAAAGATTCCTTTTAAGATTCAAAACATCTGTATATTGTTCTTTAATAATTAATATGCAATTGTCCCCGCATGAAAGTGAAAAAGATGGGTCCATAAGTCTACAAACTGAAAACATGTCAGACGGCAAATACCCTTACCGTGGACTGAATGAGCAGAAGGATCCCCGTGTTAGTTCTAGCAGGATTACAGCCACTGCGCGCGGCTGCGGCGGGGGTTATGCGTCAAGGGATGACAGGCGTGTTTGTGGATATTCATTCACTAAAGACAAAGAATAATACCCTAATAAATTACTAAGCCTACAGAGGCCACACTAGTCATGATAGTGTGTGTGTGTGTGGGTGTGTGTGTGTGTGTGGTGGTGTGGGTGCGGGGGGTTATTTTGGCACAAGAGTATATGAATGCTTACAGAAGCCCGATATATCAGAATAAAAATAGATTGTCAAAAATGCTTTTTACTTCGTCAGTAAGTTGGATTGTAATTGTTGCTAAGTAGTCGTGTTAGCTGATACAAACATCCAAGGACAGGCATCCTTGGGAAATTCTGCCTTTGTCGCTACAGAGAGAGTTATTTTTTGTTTTTGACAAAAGTATCTTTTTTGCATATCGAGATAAATCATTAAGGATTATGAAAATATTATAAAGAGTACAATTTGGTATCAATAGCTAATCCAACTTTAGCACTCAGATTGACTACAGTATAACCCTGACGTATAAAATACCAACGAAAGCTTAACGAAACCGCGATAATTTCTTGTAATTTGTTCGTTCGTTCGTTCAAATACCATCTTGAAATGAATAATGTATCAAAAAAGAGCTCCAAACACACCGGTCTGAAATTGTCAAAGCGGCTTTCTTAAATCCGTTAAGACATGGGATTCAATGTATTTTATCTTGCCTTTGTTCTGTGTGTCGTTTGTCCTCGGTCATTACCTCTATTGTCACATTGTCCTTTAAAATGTTCATCTATGGACCTGTTGGCACAGTCACCGTTTACCTCTATGTAATTGTATATGAATTTAGTGGACTAACAAGAAAATCCATATTTTGTGTTCAGAAATAAAAAAATCAGAACACGTATAGTGGACATAAAATAGATAAAACTGTAAAATAATGTAAAAAAAAAACCGAAAAAATGGGAAAATTAAAAAAAGAAACAGACTGGAAACTTGAAACACCACATTTTCTCATAGAGCTGGAACGAAGACCTGGGTCAAACATCATCATTCATGCCCCACTACATCTAGCTTTAACACCTTTGGTAAGTTAGTATGGACACTATGTATCAATGCAAGGTAGTTGGTGCGTCTCATATTGTGGTGCCACATGTTTACATAGAACAATTTAGGGTTACACAGGTGTCAAATTTAATTACTCCAAAATGTTGAAACATTTCCATATTGTCCGTTTAGTCATAAGTATTCAAAGATGTATAGTTTGTTACATCTATGAACCATTGGTTTGGAGTTATAGGGAAAGTGGCTAAAATTGTAAAAAGGCCAATTTCCATTTTTACGGGGTCAAAAATCAGAAGTTGCTCAATTGGGTAAAAAATGAAAAACTTAAGTTCATCTAGCTTACTCTTACCCTGTCCCCTTACTCTGTCTCCCTGCCTACCCAACCCCCTCACCCCCACCCTCAACCATTAAATCACCTCTCACCTCCCCCTTCAGTACCGCTCACCCTTCGTCATTCCCTACCCCCTCCTACCGATCCCAGCAGCTCCCACAACTCTACCCTCACTATATCTCTCCCCCTCCCTCCCCCACAACTCACCACCTCCACTCTTCCCCTCTTCGCCCGAACATATGAATGAGTGCAAAATAAGCAATACACAGTTATCAGTTTATGACCAAAAACTAGGTCATAGGGCAACATATCCAGTTGGACATTGACCTTTGTTGACCGTATCTTGATAAGTAAACATTTAACAAACCAAAAACTATACTTTTTCGGGAGTCCTCTTCCTCAGCCAATGAAGTTGCAAGTATTTAAAATAATCAGAGCAACTTACAATGTTGACTTCTGTACAATGAGATATTTTTACCATTTTATCCTTTAACCCTAGAACTCCAAAAGTAAATGGTCGTAAGTGGTTCAAAATATACTTTTTTTTTAAATCCTTAGTTAGTTCGTAGTTCAAAAGTTTGACCATGGTAACTGAAATGGCCCTATGAAAAAGTGTCACCACAAATTGAGACAACAGAAGCGCCGTGCGTAGATATGTGGGTCCATACAGAATTGTCTATATATGCTTGGCTCCTTTTCATATCAAGAAACGTGAATATTGTGGTGTTTGCTTGTGTGTCTATGTATTGTGGTTTGTTGTGTGTGTTTTTTAATTTTGTAAACTTAATTACAAGAGTTTTACAAAGCTGAAAATAAAGTGCATGGGACTAACTGAAACAATCATTTAGCTTTATGTGTCAAAAATACCAGATGTGTCGAAACTGTTCCGCCCCGGAAGATTATGTCTGCGACTTTAGTATGTTTAGCAAACACTATCATATTTTACACGCAGATGCGTATAAGTTGGAACATCGTTATTCATGTTATCATAAACCATAAACTGAGGTCACTTTTAGTTTTGAATATTACACACCGCTTCAATAAATTGAATAACATCAAGTACCATGTACCTCTGTATTTGTGATAACATGGTAAACTATATATCACCCTTCCAATTTCCAATTTCAATCACTTACTGACACTAGACTATAGATAACTAGCAGATAGTCATCTGTGTTCAATATAGCCACAAGCACCCTAATATAAATGATCCAACTTTCTTCACAAAAACTGGAGTTACAATCACTTTGGCATTCTAAGTTGTATATTACGTGCAATTAAAAACATCCCACCTCATTCTGCTGCAAAAACAAAAAATGAGGAGTTCAAAATCTGGCCCACAAAACATGTGAAAAAATGACAAATTGTTCTACATGTTTGTTTTTCAAAGAACAAAACATCCTACCTCATTTCTGTGCGAAAAAAAACTGAAGAGGTCAAATCTGTCCCCAAAACTGTGAAAAATAACAAATGTTCTAGAGGGTTTTTTCAAGGAACAAGCGTGGTTTATAAAACCTAAATTGGGATTGTTTAAGTTTAAGAGCTCGGAAATCATAAAATAAGTGTGCATACTAAATGCACACATATCTATAACACTTTTGAAGATAATGACACCATTTTAACACATCTGTGAGTTATATTTTAAGTGTTTTAATGTGTTAACAGTGTCCCCTATCCCAATGTATTCAAAAAAAAGAAAAAGACGAGAATTTTAAACACAATAATAGTCAAATCCGAGTCGGTTTAACGGCCGTGTCATCGTATTCAATGTTAAAGTTCTGTTATCTACTCGAAGATGAAAACTACTCATGTGAACATGAAGCACAACTGAATGCTTATAATGGGCTCTACTAACACCCATTGAAGAAATATTTATCACAATTCCACAAAGATATTTTTTTTTGTAAAATGAGTATGATATATTTACACATACAGACCCCTTTGGTAACACTGGAAAACACAATACAACTTAAAAGTCGATGTGAGATTAAGTACAGAAAGCCCTCAAGAAATATTAATTTTCCATCAAAATTAGTTCACGAGGACTCTTTGCTTGAAATCCCTCGAGTCGTTATTGAAAAACGATTGCTCGTGTAAAGCGTGCGTAAGCCTATGGCATGTAATCATTTCTTTCATATCGAAGTGATAATATTTTAACTAAGCTCATAATGTGTTACTGATTGCCAACAAGGCCGTTGGCACATCACCAATCAATAATAGTGGAATCAACGCCCTGAGTAAGTGATGGGTGAGCAGCTATTAGACTCGAAAACTGCGCTCAGCTCAGACTTAAAAAAAAAAAAAAAAAAAATAAACATCCAAATTGTTTTCAAACTTGTGGAAGTGATTTCAGTAAGGGTCCTTTTCATTATGTCCGAATATTTTTTTATGCCATTATGTCGCTTTAAAGTTCTGTTATCTACTGGAAGATGAAAACTACTCATATGAACATGAATCACGACTGAATGCTTATGTTGAAATCATCTTTAATGGGCTCTACAAACACCCATTGACGAAAATATTTATCACAATTTCACAGAGATATTTTTTTTTGTAAAATGAGTATGATATATTTACACATACAGACCCCTTTGGTAACACTGGAAAACACAATACAACTTAAAAGTCGATGTGAGATTAAGTACAGAAAGCCCTCAAGAAATATTAATTTTCCATCAAAATTAGTTCACGAGGACTCTTTGCTTGAAATCCCTCGAGTCGTTATTGAAAAACGATTGCTCGTGTAAAGCGTGCGTAAGCCTATGGCATGTAATCATTTCTTTCATATCGAAGTGATAATATTTTAACTAAGCTTATAATGTGTTACTGATTGCCAACAAGGCCGTTGGCACATCACCAATCAATAATAGTGGAATCAACGCCCTGAGTAAGTGATGGGTGAGCAGCTATTAGACTCGAAAAATGCGCTCAGCTCAGACTTCAACTAAGCTTTCTCCTCATGTTTCTCTTGAAAAAGTTTGAATACCACTGTCTATGATACGAGGAGTGGATAGGTTGACCAATAAAGTTGGAAGGACATTAGACTATATTAATGGGATTGAGAACATAATTATACTAATTTTATTTGTACTCGTTAGAAAATGTTCGTTCCTAAGTCGCGGTAAACAAAAAAAAACTAATCAATGTAATTTAATAAACGATTAGCATAAGATACGTGATTACCATCATAAATTTTGTTTTCTGATAGGAAATTGAAGTAAAAATAAGTAAATGGTGTTACAAACTATTCTCCACAAGATACGCCTGTTTCGCAGGTAAACTGTTCCTTAGTGTGTGTGTGTGGGTGTGTGTGTGGGTAGTGTGTGTGTGTGTGTGTGTAGGACGTTCGATCCTTCAGTTTCGTCTTCCAGAAATTCTGCTAGGTCGCAACGCAGCCACACACCAGGATGCAGTTGTAATTCAAAGTTTAACTGAAGTCCGCGGTTCTAGGCTTTCGCTATCCGGAGGGTATTGGGGGTGGTTTGGTTCCTTCCGGAACCTGATCGTGGTCTTTGGCGATGGATGGGGGGGGGGGCTTTGTGAATGACAGTAAATGCAGGTCGATTGAGCCGGTAGGAGTGGCTGTAATTTTGTTTTTTTTTTTCAGGTGGGATGCGGGACCCGATTTCCGAACTTGGGGTTCCTGGGACTTAATTTTGTGGGGGGGGGGGGGGGGGGGGGGGGGGGGGGGGGGGGGGGGGGGGGGGGGTGTCCCACGGTAGGGTTAGGAACTGAAATTTTGTGAAATTTGTCTCGGATTGGGAGCCGACTTTGCTAAATTGAGGTGTTTGAGGCAAGGTTTACCAAGGAGACCTTATGAACTGAATTGTACTTCAACCCGGGTCTCGGGACACAGTATAACTATTAAGTTTGACATTTATAATATTATACGTGGATCTGCCAACAAATAGTATTTACAGTATACTCTAAAGTTACTTTAATTAAAACTCTTGGAAATGTGTGTATTCGTGAGTTATTAAATAGCTTGGGAATACAGGGATAAAGCGGATGCCAACACCACCTAGCAACCCTGCCTATAATTTAGACCATCTTTAAATTTACGGTATGGCCTATGTATAGAATGAAGTCTTGCGTATAATACTTGTAAAATTTACACAAGGAAAATGATAAAGACGACAAAGCAAAGTACATTTTTACTTCTATAGTTTACAATTTCTTAAACCACTCAATGGATAAGTTTTTTACATCACATAGGGATGGGGTGGGGGGGGGGGGTTCCTGGAGCCCTACATCCAGAAATGCATTTCCCATTGGAATAATTCGCCAAAACTCTGCACAGGCAATATATATTGCTCTAAGACATTACTATTCGTGAAAGAAAAACATCAAAAATATTATCGGTTTAAAATTAGGTAGTGCCAATTTGGACTGAGAAGGAGCCATTTTTGCCGCTTTCTCAACGGGTGGCCACTATTGTTACAGTTTAAAAACAAATGGCTTTTATGAGTTAAAGGCCACTATCAGTATCCACCCGCGAAAGAGTCAAAAATATTTGAAATGTCGCAGGAATAGCTTTAAAAGTGGAAAGATTGTTTTTTTTTTGTTTTTTAAGTCTGTACAATTCTCATGAAAATTTCTTTTCAAAATTGAAAAAATTGACCAGAAAAATGAAGAAAAAGCAGGGTTCAAAGATATACGAATCTCATTCAATTACGTGTTGTAGTACGTGTCAGTGCGCGGTGCGAACAGTAATGAATTAAAAAATTCAAATTTTGGCCTTATTATTACGTTGCTTTCGGTTCTTATCAATTGCAGGTATGTTAGGACACCCAGACTTGTACCCAGACATGGAAACATCAGATTGTTGATGATTTTTTTTCTTCAATTTCTGATTTAGCAACTCACTGATAGTTGCCTTTAAGAATAGACATAATAATTATATATAAACAATAAAATGGGGTGCGGATACCTGTTAGAATTTGTGTGTTGGTGCCCTTTTACGGACCATGTATTTCACCATTCGATGTACAGGAAATGAATTATTCAATCAATCTATCTCTATTTGTTCATCATAGAATACAGCAAAACAATATTATGATAAATAATAAGTAAATAATGCACTACAGTGAAAAATTAATCGTTACAATATTACAAGTAAATTAAATTAATACACTAGGAATCAACCGGGATCAAATTACCATAATTTTATATTCATATTATTTATTTAGGGTTAAAAAACAGGAATCGATGAAATGTGAGTGGCTTAAATATTAAGAAGTACACCTTAATTGAAAATTTTTTGTCAAAAAAAATTTCCCGTGTCATTTCTTTTGACACTGTTTTTGTGTCAGAGGACCAAATTTATTGGTCGTTATGAGGTGGAAGGAAAGTTAGTGAAACGTTTTTTCCGAATCGAGCAATAAATCAGAAATCTTTAATAACTTCCGAATCAATCAAACCGCAACGAGTGATTGGTTGTCCACGTTAATCGCAAATCTTGCAATCGTGATTGGCCACCAGTCTGGTATTAATTGAATCATGTTGATCTAAGATCTCGAACAACCACGGATCATATGTTTGACAGGACAAAAAATTATGTGCCACTTGTTAGTGCTAGCACTGCAGCTGCATAATTCTCATGTTTATGTGCACAATAACATATTACTGTGTTCCATTCACGGTTTTTGCATTTCACTAGTTCATGAATATAAAAATGATACACACTTCCCAAATTTGCATTGTGTAGATTTTCTTTTGGTGTGTCAAATTTCCAGATTGATTTTGAGCTACCAATTGTTTTAAAATTGACATAAAAATTATTCCATTGACACGGAAATTATTCTGTTTGATACTGAGGGTGTTATTACGATTCTTTGTTAACACAATTTTTTTTATTTTGATTCGGATTTTGGTGATTTATTTAAAAACTTGTGTGTCATTACATTTTGACACATTTTTTCGTGTCGTTTTGACCAAATAATTTGTGGTTTCCCGGCGAGATAATTTTCCGTGTCAAGTTTGACACTTTTTTGTGTCAAATTTAACAAATCTAGAATAAGAGGAAGTACATAAAGGCTTTTAAAATGTAAATTAACTATTATTAAAAACAAAAGAATGAATATTATTAAACCCAAAATATACACGTGAAGTATTCAAATCTCAAATTCATTTACACACAAAACACAACAACACACAACACAGTTACACGTATGCGCCGCACAGTACGCGCGCAAAGGCCCGAACCCCCCCCCCAGCCCGGAAAATTTTTTCCCTAATAGGGCATCTAATTCCATAAATTAGGGTTACCACGCGATAGCTTAGAGTACTCATTCGGTTGAGTACAACACTCGCAATATAGTCACTACATGACGTCATAAGTTGAAGAAAGTATTGAAAATAGGATGAAATTGAATTTCGCAATTTTACTGACTAAAACAAATGTTTTTGTTATATTAAAGGGCCATGACTCAATCGCAAAGAGCGTTATAGCTTAATTATCAGCTCACAATTTTCAATATCTACACGGACATGCATCCAAATACCTAACAAATCAGCTAATGTATCAGTTAAGATATCAATTTGGGCTTTTTTTTCTCATTTACAACAATTTCTTGGTTAAAAACTAAGTGGTCCACAGAAAAAGCAACTTATTATTTTTTTCTATAGTAGCAAGTAGGCCTAACATTGTCAAATTAGATGGGCATGCAATAAACAACATCGCACGCAAGCCCTTTTGAGTGCTTTTTACAAAGGCCCATAAATGGAGATGGATGAAAAGGATTAAATTGATGTCCCATCATCCCACAACACAGTAGAATAAGGTACAGATGCGTGTGTACACTCGTTATGTCCAACCACTGTTACCAATGATATTTGGCATTACTTGACACAATGTATTGTGGGACATAGTGATACTCGATTCTTTCACACTTGGCCACAAATTACATGAATTAGGTGCTAATCTGGGAGATTAGATTAGATAATGCGAGCGATTTCAATATATCCCATAAACGCAGTAGATGAAGTATTTTAAGACTCATCATGTACAGATAAGAAGTTACAAGCTTTAAAATATACCAGCGTTTGACATAAGGTCTCATGGGAAGTATTCGATTCTTCCAACGTGGCCATCTCGCAAACGAGCTATGACGTAAGATGTGCGATTTTCCATTTAGCTTTCGGGGGTCGCAAGGCGACAACCTAAGCAAAGATGTCTTCTTCAAAATACATTCATCACTCGTATCGCCATTACAAATATCCCTATATTCCCTGCTATTATATAACAGTTAATATATATATATTAAACAGTAGAAGAAGTCAAAACCGAAAAAGTAGCTAGATTGCCTCAGCCATTTCCCTAATTAAAATTACACCCCTGCACCCAAGTAGGAAGCCGAGAACGGGAAATCTAGCCCACTGAACGGTGAAACCATCTCACGAAATAGGCACACTCGGAGCTCAAAAAACTTGCAGATTTATTCATTCTTCAAAACACTTTCTCTACTAAAAGATCTCTCGCAAATCACGTAAAGAATTCCGATGTTTGAAACCATTTCTTCAGATTTCCGATTAATTGCATAATAATTCAAATCATATACCTTCTCTTTACATCCCGGTTTCTATTCATCCTACGAGCCTGGCAATTTGCGTGGTCGAAACCTAAACAATAAGTTAAGTAAACAAAAATGATACACTATATTAAGACACTCGCAGGACGACGAAAGCAATATGAGCCGTCCCGCCCTCCTACTAATCTCATAGATACATGAGCAGGAAGTCAGCTGAGGAAGTATTCAAATCATGACAACCAAATTTTTTTTGGAAAAGCCTCCTTACTCAGTATATCAAGAAATTGACATACATATTTCATAAGTCAAATGGAATTTTTTTCTGAAAGTAAACAACATTTTCACATACGATGTGCCATTTACTAAAATGCTAGACAATTGAAGTGCGTCATGCTTATTTGTCTTAAGGTCGGTGTAAATATCACATTATATCCACAAACCCATGCTGTGCAAATAGCAATTATACACGAAATCCGCATGATTAGTTTTCTACAAAATACACAATTATACTGAAATATGGGCATGTGGGTCCATATGGGTATAACGCAGAATCATGAATACAAATATCGCAATTTTGTAGAGTCAATTCAAGTCCCACAATGCATTGGGTGCCAGGCACTTTACTTCGCCTTTCCCTCTTCCCATGCGGTACGAACTGGAGAGCGCGAGGAATACAGGCCCATATGCAGAATTTAAGTCTAATAGCTCGTAAAATGTCTAATAGCAGAGGACCATATTGAAGAGTGTATGAATAAGAACTACTTAAGTCCAAAAATTTTAGTACTAACTCTGGACAATGTATACACCTTTTTCAAACAAAGCAATAAATGAAAAATTATAGGCTGTTTTAATTGAAAGTTGTGAAAATTATAATTTTGTATGTGTTTAAATTTATGCCAAAGATGAGTTGAACTGGAAAGGTTTATCACCTGTAGAAATTTGATAAAAGTAGCACTATTTTGCCTTAGAACTATTTGTTAACACTAGGTACTATTTTCTACACTCTTCAATTGCTAACCGTCTTAAATCCAGAGAGGTTTTTTAAGTTCCAAACCCCTGGAAAACAGTCTAAGGAGTTTAAGAGACGAGTGGGAAAGAAAGCAGGCCCGTAGCCAGGGAATTTATGTGGGAGGGTGCGGAGGGGGGGGATTGGCCAGAAAGCGGACCTTTTGCGCACAAAACAAACAATTTTTTTCGGTTCGCTGCGCTCGCCGGTTGACCCAAATTTTCACCGTCGTCTCCAAACTCTGAAGGGGGGGGGGGGGGGAGAACGGGACTGACATCATCGCGCGTCAAAAAATACCGTTTAATAAAACACCAGCAACGCGTAATCCAATAGTATTAAACCCGGGCTATTCCTTCATATACCCAGCAGCACAATCCTTACAACAACAAAATTTAGGCAAAGCTACAAACTTGTCATCACAAAGCGGACCTTCAAAATGAACAAGAGGACCCCTTCAACATCAAAAAGTGGACTTGTATTTGGGGGGGGGGTTGCGTCGAACCACAACGCACCCCCCTGGCTACGGCCCTGAAAGAAAGACTGGACTATCAAAAGTAAACTATATTGTGTTGAACCTGGTGAGCATTTTCCACCTGGAGCTGACTCCTCGGGGCTGAATGGCGATGCCTCAACAGATTGAGAAACAGAAAACCGCCGATCTAAGGTTTCCTGCAGAAGGGGCTACATGGAAGCCGATCAGGACACTACCTGTGATTGCAGAACTGCGCCACAGACAGTGGAACACCTCTTGGTCTGCCCAATGATGGGGCAACATGCACAGACCTGCAGAATTCAGTGTAAGCAGACAGACAGAATTTGTACACACATCTGTCTGGGAGATACGTTTGTTTTTCGCCGATAAGCTCTGTTTTCATTGAAACACGGCTTTTAGATCGAAAAATAGTTTATTACGATTTTAAACAAGATTTTTTTTTTATTGAAAAAGATAGGTAGTGAAAAGCAAGCTTTTCATCAACTACGAAGTTGCGATTGCATAGCAGATTTTCACCAATAAACAAGTTTTTTCGATCAAATTCATGTTTTTTAAAAAAAAAAAAAAAAAAAAACATTGTTATTTAAAAAAGGATTTTTTTCAATCTGTAACCAACACGTTTTATTGACCATTTGGAAACCCATATTTTAACAAAATGGATTAAAAGTATGTCTTTTTCCCACAGTCGCGGCTATGGATTATTATGTTATCCTTGCTCAACATGATCGAAGTATAAAATATTACAGAAATGCTGAAAAGCGCGGTAAGTACCTCATTGAAAACAGGGTAACAATTGCAACATCTGTAAAATTGTAGCAATACGAGGTTTTGCGCACCCTCATGACAAATTGAGCAATCGAATTTATCAACTTTGTAGGTTGAATCATCCTACAAATGATTTGTGGAAAAAGTTGATTAGTAACACGAAAGTTTAACTGATCGGAACATAGGAAAATACTTAAAAATGTTAATTTAGGGAAAAAATGAATCTATTAGTGTAGCATTACACAATCGTAACTTTGTTTTTGTCGCAGCGTCCATTTTAACCAAAGACCTATACACAAGTATGTTGTACCATAGTAACAATCTTTTTTATAATATAGTGATCTAAGGATCCCAAGGTTCTTTCCTACTCCCGCACCTTTCTAGCTTATTCTATCCATAAAAGGACATGACTAGAGCCATCACTGCATCGAGGCATGAAATAAATCCGGCTAGAAATAAAAAAAACTTCACCGAGCATCAATGCGATTACTATTTTATTAATGACATGATAGAATACAATTCAGAAACCATCTGAACTCGAATCATGCCGCGTTAAAAATCGCTTTCATGGTTTAAATGCAACAGATGATTTCTTAAATCTATTCAGGATTGGATTATATTTTTAAAAAAGAAGGACGGTATTAATTCAATACGATGACTTTGTTTTTATGCTGGATGATTCCCAATCGTCTTACCCACATACAGGTATGTTTACTAGCCGATGAAGCGCGTGGTATTCTAAGTAATGAATTAAAATGATTAGTATAACCGCATACGATTCCAATATGTGCCAAAATTCTCTAATTTGGCATGTCATCGATTGTCGTTGTTGTTTTTACTTATTTAGTTTGTTATCTGCTTGATGTAAATTGGTAAACAGATGCTGCTCCTTAATCTGACACAAAGTTTCTCAAATTTAAGAGTCAAACGGTGTAAATTTTGAGGATGGTTCAACGAAATGTTCAAAACTCGGACGTATATTTCGTGAATTTCAGGACCATCCATCCAGTCATGTTAACGGTGTACACAACACAATAACTTAAAAGTTCGTTTTGAAGTGACTATCCACAATAGCAAATAATGTTTTTCCCTTTCTTTCATTTAAGTCTACAAAGTGTTCGTCCATAAAACATTTTGCAGTAGGATTGAAATGTTCAAATTTCGAATAGGTTCAGAAAAAAAATATTTAAAATCTGAGGGCGCTATTAAAAAACCAGGCACACAGTATCGCAACAATGTAAAGCGACATTCATCCCCAGTATTGTATAAGGTTATATTTAACACTCGCACAGAGAGATATTAGAAGCAAAGCAGAGGGTGTTTTAAACAATCCAATTAAGCATTCAATGTACCTATACTTTAGTGGCACTACCAAGGCCGTACGCAGGATTTTTTACGGGGGTACGGGTCTTCGAAAAAGTGGACCTTTATGGTAAAATGGCCCTAACCACTCTAAAATGGACCTTTTTTGGATGTTTTGAAACCATTCTCTCACCAAAATGTGGACTTTTTGTCATATTTTCTCTAATTTGAACCTTTTATCAAAAATATCGGCAAAAAGGGACCATTTTTGGAATGGGGGGTGCGGTTACACCCACGTCAGTTACTTAGGAATAAAACGTGCTTACGATAAGATCAAAAAACTTTTTTAAGATCATGCTGAAAATCCTTCTTAAGTACTAAAATTCTTAAAAAAGACCATAATGTCAGGCTTCAGGTACATGTGCCAGACCCCGTTTCAAGACTCTGGAAGCAATCCCATAAGCATTGGGGACGTACCTTTCAGTCCTTACTCCCGAAAAGTCTTGGAAAGTAAGGTCATCATGGAAAGCCCAGCTCTAAAGAATCGAGAACCCCCACATAGACGTTCCAGCTTCCATAGATAAACAAGGAAAGTGTGACCTTGTAGACCAAAAACTTGAACCAAGATTGGTGCGATGCGATCAGTTAATATACCCAAAGAACTCTCGTTATAGGACTCAGATAGGACTTGCTAATTCATAAAACACGGCTCCCACTTTTGCCCACAGCGTGTATTATTTGCGAAACCTTTCAGCAACGTTGTTTCAACAACTGAGACACACCCTATCTACGAATCATCTAAGTTCGTTAAAATATTTGAGTTCAATTCGGGCAGGATTCTAAACCCATGACGAGGTCCTTGAGATAAACATTGTCTAATTTACAATTACTGACATCTCTACACTTAAATTTTTCAACGGATAATGTAGTTGTGTATAAATGGTTGAACCATTTGTTGAATTATACTCACTTGTGTATGTAGCAAAAAAAGAACTTTGAATCGATCGTCATGTAGACTGCAAAGAAGTCATAATTTGTTTTAATAATGACCTTAGTGTAGTGGGTCAAAAACTTAAGGCACACATTTCAGTCTTATTAT